>ML794284.1:244606-277240 GCA_009831015.1 Picea engelmannii
TCAACTATACATTCATTTATGATAGTATGCAACCATAAAAAGTTTAGCAAACTTTCTTTTGGTTGTTGGAATTCGATGATATATGAAGTCAAAGTTCTTATTAATCCATAACTCTAATTGATTTTCGACAATCAGGGTTGATTGAGAATTAGGTAAAACTTGAACCTCCAACTATATTGATGCGATACAAATACACCTTCTAACATAGCAAATACTAGTGGTTATTGACATTTGTAGTAGTTTATATATATATATATATATATAAACGCTCAACTATACATTCATTTATGATAGTATGCAACCATAAAAAGTTTAGCAAACTTTCTTTTGGTTGTTGGAATTCGATGATATATGAAGTCAAAGTTCTTATTAATCCATAACTCTAATTGATTTTCGACAATCAGGGTTGATTGAGAATTAGGTAAAACCTCTAAGGGCATTGTTACACTATGCATGGAACTTAGATTATGGTGGAACTATGCATTGTTGCCTCCAAATACTTATAAAATTTGTCACTAGAAAGAGGATAATTTTACTACAAAATTAGCATTCTCCATGATAGTATTTGTATTTAGATATCCAACTATATGTTATCACAAAAACCTTTTTCCGTTTCCAATTCTTTCCCAAATTCATTAAGAATTTTGTCGAAACTTATTGTTCTATATTTTTTTGTTTGCTAGTGTGTTCATGACTTGTGGGACTAGCATGTGGGTGAGAAACGACGACCTGAGACATCAAAGTCATCAAAATCACACGGGGATCGCACCTGGCCTGAACTACACCAACCCTTAGCATGACTAAATTTTGTAGATGTCTCCTTCGGGTAACAGGGATTTCAAACATGAGTTACCATGCAAAATTAAACCCATTAACTCACTCCTTTAAACTATCATGATAGTGGACTAAATCATTTTGCCCATCCCATTGGCTCTTATTGCTTGCCATCCACCATAGGTTGGATAGATTTCATCCGAAGGTTCTCCAACACACCAATTGATCACGGGCTACTAGGGATTTTGGGCGGACTCGGATGGAGAATATATTTTGGTTTTTTAGGGTTTAGGCTGGGGTTTGGGCTTTCCGTCGGATTTCATATGTTATAAGGGCGGAGGAAGTCCAACGATGGAAGCCATAGGTACGGGCGACTCATGTAGGAACTGTATGACTGGACATTGTCGGGGCTTCTCGATTTCTTATCTCTTAAGAAGATCTGGCGCGTCGGCTGTACATATTTTTTTGAAACCATTTTATTTATCTGTGTGTTCTTTAGAGTGAGGAGGGGATGATGAACTATCTTTACCCAAATGATCGACTGTGATATCATCCACTGCTTTCTGTTCTTTTTCGGAGGAGCAGTCCAAGCCAGTCGTTTCTGATCCCCTTCCCGTCGCGCTCTGTTTTATGTGGTTTCCTTTAGGCTTTTTGAATAGGTTATTTCTCCCCTTTATTTATTTAATGTTTGCCCCAATTTATTTTGGTATCTCTAGGCTGATGCTTAGATGCCGGCATTTTAGATTTTTCAATGGGCTCGGAACTTAGGTTCTTATTATTATCTTAGTGGCTTCCTACTTTTGACGTTTGAGAAGGGCATTTATGTGTAGCATTCTAACAGACGAGGTTTGTAAAATAAACAAGCAATCCTACTTTTTTTTTCTCCTTGTGTTCTGAAGTCAAATTGCTTACGCTTTTGTTCATACGAGCTCTTTGATTTTGTCCTGGAACGACCTAAGTGGGATTTGGCAGCTTTCTGTTTTTAAACAAATTGATTTCTTGTATATTCTTTCTTGTTATCATTTGGGTGCGATTGTGTACTCACGAACATATGCCACAGTGAAGATGTTATCAGCAGCACCCAAGTATTCTGTCATGCAGAATTGCTTAAAATTTAGATTAAGCGGAGAACCGTCAAAATCATTTCAATTTCCAATAAAATTATCGTTTTCAAAAATTAAGATCCCTTCGCTGCAATCAGGGTTTGCGGAAACCATGTCTTTAGGGTTTGTGTGTGCGCGAGACTGACGGTTTGTGTGTGCGAGAGACTAAGGAGAAACCAATATCTTTTAGAATTTTTATGTGTGCAAGGTTGAGGAAGGGGAAATGATGAAATATATTTCCCCAAATGATCGACTATGATATAATCCACTGCTTTCTGCTCTTATTCGGAGCAGTCCAAGCCAGTCGTTTCTGATCCCCTTCCCATCGCGCTCTATTTTTATGTGTATGCCCTTAGTCTTTTATTTTTCTTAATTTTTATTTTTTGGTCTCTCTAATGGGATGACAACCATTTTAGATTTTTTTAATGGTCTTAGCGCTTGGTTTCTCATGATTATTTTAATGGGCTATTACTGTTTGGCCCTTGAGAAGGGCATTTGTGTGCAGGATTCAAGTAGAAGAGGCTCGTAAAATGAAAAACAGCCTTACTCCTTATCCTCATTTCTGTCTTGAAGTCAAATTGTTCATGCTTTTGTTACCATGAGCTCTGTGATATGTATTTATGAATATATGACATGACAATGATGTTCGCTGTATCACTAAAGTATTATTTTAAAATTTAGATTATGCAGGGGATATTGTTTTTAAGAAAGGCATTGATATTGTGATCTTCAAAATCATTTCAATTCTCAATATCATTACGATTTTCAAAAACCAAAGCCGCTTTACTACAATTACAGGGTTGGTTTTAGTTAGATTTAAGACGACTTCATTTGGGTTTTGTGGCCACTATAACTAGAAGCATGTATTGAACCCATATTTATAAAACATTCAGCTGCAAGCTCCTTCGATACCAGAGATCGGTTCACTACAATTAAGGTTTTCGGAAGCCGATATCTATTAGGATTACGATTTATAAAAGGATGAGCCAAGTTTCCTAGTCCAGGGCTTAGTTAGGATCAGGGGTTATTTCATGTCGGATCGTTCCACTATAATATGTTAGGGTTTATTCAAGGTTGAAGTAAGAGTTTTATTACAGGGTTGGTTTTAGTTAGATTTAAGACTACTTCATTTGGGTTTTGTGGCCACTATAACTAGCAGCATGTATTGAACTCATATTTATAAAACATTCAGCCGCAAGCTCCTTCGATATCAGAGATCGGTTCACTACAACTAAGGTTTCCATCTATTAGGGTTAGGATTTATAAAAGGATATGTCAAGTTTCTTAGTCCCGGGCTTAGTTAGGATCAGGGTTATTTTATTTCGGATCGTTCCATTACAACTAAAGTTTCTAGAAACCGATATCTATGAGGATTGGGATTTATAGAAGGATGAGTAAGTTTCCTAGTCCAGGGCTTAGTTAGGATTAGGGTTATTTTATTTGAAACTACTTAGTTAGGATTAGGGTTATTTTATTTGAAACTACTGTTACAAGTAATTTAGATTGGATTAGGGTTATTTTATTTGAAACTACTGTTACAAGTAACTTAGATTGATCTTTAAACTCATAATTTAGATTGGATTAAGGTTATTTTATTTGAAACTACTGTTACAAGTAACTAAGATTGATCTTTAAACTGATATGTTAAGCTCTCCATTTAACTAGCAGCATGGATTGATTTTTAAGTCGAATCTATTAAACACAAATATCGCTCCCCATTTAGCTAGCAGCATGGATTGATTTTTAAATCGGATCAATTAAACACAAATATTTATAATAAACTCAGCTGCAAAGTCCTCTCTTTTTACTAGATCAAATAAAAGATCTATAACTATTAATCACTGATATTTATAGAAAGTTCAGTTACAAACTTAATCGGATCTATTAAACACAAATATTTATAATAAACTCAGCTGCAAACTCCTCTCTTTTTACTATATCAACTTAAAAGATCTATAACTATTAATCACTGATATTTATAGAAAGTTCAGTTACAAACTTTTATTCGATCTATTAAACACCTATATTTATAATCAACTCAGATGCAAACCCATCTTCTCCATTGCTTTCTGCTTAAAAGATTTATATTTAATTTTTTAGTATGGAATACATATACCCCTGAAAATCTGCGAGGCATGGATTTGTCAGAAGCTTGAGGCTTTGCAACATAGGTTTCATTCCTCCCAATTAACGGTAAACCATATTTATTAAAGCACCTGTATTTATAAAAGAATCAGCTATTGACTTTTTTATTATTATATCATCATTTGTGATGTAAATTTGGACAAAATCTCTATTTTCTGTTGTTTAAAGTACTTTTCTGAATGCATAAATGGATTCAGCTTGATGAAAAAACTTTGAGGCACTAGGATTATACAAACATAGCCACTCAAATCTGCAGATCCAACCATTCATCACTGGATTTTGGGCAAAATCAAACGGAAAAAGTTGCCAAAAAACTTCCAAAAGGTAGAACTTTTAGACTACTGCCTTGAAATATATCTGAGATTAAAATGTAAATTGTTTTTCTATAAATGTTTCTCAAGATAAGGTGTTTACATTTCTGATAATGGTTTTGGAGATGTATTGATTTTACATTTCTGATTCAATATGAAAAGGTGATCAATAACCAATCTGTAGTAGACCATTAAATACAAAAACCAACCAAAAACAAAGCATTAAATGCTGAATGAGATTGTGTATATGTTGAATGTTATAAAAAACCATGACCTATGTAATATTGTAGCATTATAATAGGCAACCACAACCCCATGCAGCATTTATTACTATGCTGCTGGGTGTTTATTGATCCCCTATATTATGATAGACTATACTGTTTGGCACTATTTTTAAATCCAAACCCAACTGATTGGGCTACTTTTTGAGCACTGATTTTCTATGTGCAGACAGCACCATCCTTTTCAAAGTGAGAGTGCACATCAACTCTTTTGATGCCATTAGTCAACTACTATATTTTCTCTTTGCAAAAACTGCTTGGTTTGCAAATCAACCATATTACTTCTGTGAAAATTCTCTGGTTTCCAATCACCATGTAACTTCTATTAGTTATGGAACTCTGATATACAGTGAAAAGATAGATTTTCCAATCAACAATGTATCTTTTCCCGAAAAATTCTTCGGTTTTCCAGTCAACCATGTAACTTCTCTTAGTTATTGCACTCTGGTATAAAAATAAAAGATACAGCAATTTAATTCCTTCAAGACAGGAAAGGAAAAAACAATTTAATATTTGTTATGAGAGGCCTAGCAAGATCCGTCAATTTTAAAATAAAGGCCATGTTTTAGTATTACCGAGTCAAAAAATTATAGAATGACTTACCTTGCCATGTTTTACTATTACCGAGTCAAAAAATTATAGAACGATTTACCATGTGCATAGAGCATCAGCCATTCGCACTTCTAACACTTTTTCCATCCCAAACTGTATAGTGTATCTCAGCGTTTTTGATCCAACTCTTTTTATGCAATTATCTATTTAGTGTATTTTTTATATCCTTGAAAAACTCTTTGGTTTTCCGACCAAACTTTATTCATTCAGTGTAATTTTTCTGCTACATTAACTCTTTGGTTTTCCAACCAACCTTGTCACTTAACTTATGGCACTCTGATATACCGAGAAAGTTAGGATAGATTAAAAGGTAAAAACAATTTAATATGTTCAAAGGAGGCTTAACAAGATCCGTCAATGAGGTTTTTATGCAATTATTCAACTAGTATATTTATTTTCCTGCAAGAACTCCCTGGTTTTCCAATAAACCTTGTAACTCATTTTAGTTATAGAATTCTGATATGCAGGAAAAGATAAGATGGATGGAAAGGAAAAAACAATTTAATATTGTAATAGAGTTTTAGCAAGATCCGTGAATAGGGATGTTTTGGAAGGGTTGAGATTTAAATGTAGAAATTAAAGGGTATTATTTATCGATATATGCAATAGTTGTCAATTGGTAGTGAGGATATGAAATTTTAAACTAGCATACCCTCAAAGTGGGGGAAATGGAAAGCCTAAACAAATAAGGACAATACATAGTTTGAAGATAAAAAGTGTGTTAGATCATATGGTTAAACATCCAAAGTTAAATCAAGAACCAAACATTAAATATTTAAATAGACATATGAAGCACAACTCAACCCTCTACACAAGTACATAAAGAGATGGGTTGAAAATGTTCTAATATAGTTATTCTAAATACTCTTGCTAAGGAAATTAATATTCTTGGTTAGACACACATGTATGCAATTTGAACTTCAAACTCTCATGAGATCACAAAAACAAACTTGTAGGCATGAAACATCGATCACAACTATCACAATCGAGATGTCTACAAGCTACAAGCTCAAACAGTCCATTGACACATAGTTAAGGAAAATATATCACACAAATGACATCACAAAGAAAAATGATGTAAACTTTGTATTTGTGGCCTTAGATTCAACATAGCGTTGAGGATAAAATCAAAGACATTGTTCACCCTAATATGTTCGTGAGGATCAAGTGCAAACCTTAATGGCCAATGAACATAATATTGTTGTGAATTTGTGTATCGATGCATATATAATAAATCTTGAAACTATTGAGTATAGCCTACACATAATATGGGCATTTTGCATAGAAATAGCCCTAACTCTTGAGAATATTAATCTATATGTATACATGGGAATAAGTGTATGATAAATGGGCATTAAGGATTGATATATATACCAATGTTCTTTCTTTGTGGTCAACACCTTAATAATCCAAAAATTCAATCAAGTCAAACAAAATTAAGACAAGTATTTATCTCTTGTCTACAAGTGTATCATCATCCCCTACCATTGGTGTTGTTGTACACCTTCACCCATATCCTCTCATCTCATCCACATGTTGGTTAACATTGCCCTTGTCTTCTAGTTTGTGTGATAGTGTATAGATGTACTTGGCTCCTTGATTCAAGGCTATATTTGTAGTTGATCACCAAATTAATGCATGGCATCATTCCTTAAAGGGTCACTCAACAAGATTCCAAGCATTGTCATAGTTGATTTCTAAATGTATACTGAAGAATTTTCCATGTTCTTCTTCCCAAGTAACATCAATTAAAGTTTAAACACATGAAGTCATGTGTCAATTGTTCTTGTGAGAGTATATGGTTGAGAGCTTGGTGTTGTTGATATTATGGTAGTTGTGAGAGGTATTAAACCTCCATGTGTAACCTTGACAAGAATAGAATATTTCGGGAAGCAAGAAGAAACCCTAAAGCATTGAACATAACCTTAGAAGACAAGTCGGCTAAAGAAAATAATTAATATTGAGTTTTTAGCCTCTAGAAAGAGAAGTCGGCCCAAACAACTAAGGAAGAGCAGTATAAATACAGGATGCCAGCTCATTTGGATACACACAGCTCGCAACTGCAGAAATTTAGTAAGTGTGCAAGTTTGGAGAGTAGATGCAATTGCAACTACTGCAACTTGTATTTTCGGTTTTAGGCTTGGACTTTCTCTTGGTTATGGTTTGGACTTTCTGCCTTGTGCGTTAGCTCTGGAGAGAGGTACACTACATTGATTGGTTATTAGGCCTAGGGTTTGCTTCCAGAATTATTCTCTGTCAAGGTTAAGGTGCTTGGGGGTGGCTTCACTGATTAAGTAGAAACATTGGACAAGTAATGAGTTTGAAGAATGAGCTCAGTGACATGAAAATGAATGACGATGACAACATAACATCATACTCTGTAAGAATCTCTCAGTTAAACTACAAGCTATTGAAGAAATCATTTCAGAAAAGGAATTGTTAAATATAGTACTCAATGGCCTTCCTAGGACATGGGATGCATCTGCCGCAAGCATGAACACAAGAAAGGAATATCCCACATTTGAAGAACTTTGGACTTGCTGTGCACAAGAAGAATCAAGGGTTAACACAAAAGAGAAATCCCAAAGTAAAGATCAAACCTTCACAACAAAGTTTAAGAATTTCAAGAATAAGAAGTTTGGCTCGAGGAAGAAACAAAATCAAGAAAGGGATATGTCAAAAATACAATGCTTCAACTGTCGAAAATATGGTCACTACAGAAACCATCGTCTTGAGTTAAAGAAAAGAAAGGAAACAGACGAAGCATCTCTTGTTGAAGAAAGGGAACCCTCAAAGAAGACCAAGCAAGATAAAACATACTTCTTCTTCTAAGTCAAGGTAACAATATTCTTCAAAGTTCTTGTACATAACATGTTCACATAGTTTCTGTACATATCATGTATATCTATTTCTTAGAAGATAATATGTTCAAGTGAAACAACACCTATGGAAGAACAAGAAGATAAGGATTACTATCACGATGACTATAAGTCAAGCAATACACATGAAAAGATGAAAATCTTTGTTAACAATTCACGTGGAAGCTATTATATAAGTAACAACTGCCAGATAAGCTGAAATCAAAATCAAACTTAAAGAGAACTAGATGGAGTCAAAATAGAAAGAAGTCATCAATCAAGAGGGAATTAGAAAAAGACTTGTGACACCTTGCAGAAGGAAATAAGGATGTTAATCTTAGATGGAGGAAGCTGATTACATAATTCCAAAAGAAGAGCATGCATTCATACATGAAGCAAGGATTAGGAGGGAGCTAATCATAAATATGATCCATTGAGGATTATGAAGTATATATCCATTTTCCCATCGAAAGTAGCATCCATGATAAGCAACACGTGTTCATTATTGTTAGCGTCACCATTTTTCTTTCCATTTAGAGTCGGTTTTTAAACGCGTGTTGTGACCAATGCATCCAAACATGTGAAGTCAGGTACGTTAAAAAGGAAAAAGTATGAATTAGTGAATGGTCGGTTGGCCCTTGGAAACGGGAAGGGGTGTCAGAGGCTAAGCATACGTAAATAGTATGAGCAAGTTGTTCCCAGAGAGTCCGGTCTTGTCAAAAGTTAGTCTCTATGTGCCCCAGGTCGAGTCAAGCAGTTAATGGAAGTCGTTTCGACAAGTGTTGTGGCTATTATCAGTTCATCATGAGGGACGAAGGAACAAAAAATCGCGATGTTCGCATCACACGCCCCCTGCAAACCTTATCGTCTGTACCTTGCATGCAAGGATCTGTTATTGAAGATCTCCAGTTTGATTCAAAACATCTCGTCGCCATGAATTCACCGTTCTCCGCCACGATTCCTCCTTTTGCTCGACTCGTTATAAATTTCAAATGCTCAACACCCATTTCAGTCGTGAAACCAGGTCCACACTCTGTCTGCAATTCCCCTTGCTAGTCTAGGTCGATCAGAATTCCTTCCCTGTGCATTTGTCGGATACACTGTGCATGGAATACATATTGGTTGCACCATGGCGACCTCCCAAAGGATAAGAAATGGCGTGCGAAGCAGCAGAATTGCCATGTCCAAGCCCCAAAACGACTCGGAGTCGTTCTCACCTGCATCAGGCATTTCGAAGGACGCGAAAGGAGTTATTCCTTTACCCATAGAGGCGATCAGATCAAACTGCACAGAACCTGAAGCGGAAGGACTTGCGCAAGGAGGAAAGACAGTAGAAGCCGCATCTCCCCAACAACAAATACCTCGGAGAAGGGGCAAGCCAAGGAAGAACAAGGAAGTTGGGGAAGCCCGATCTTTAGAAGGGTCGCGTGCCAGATCGGTGGTCGAAGAACTACTCATGCGCACCATCTGATTAGAGCTTGCTGGAGGATCGAGCCGTGAAGGCAGGAGCATAATAAGGGAAATGGATACCACGGGAGCGAATGATCAAGAGCCATCTCAACAATTGAAGCAAGCAAAGCTGGCTATTGCTGAACTCTACCAAGAAAACATGGAGTTGAGGCGGAAACTAGCGACAAAGACTATGGAAGCATCCGCAGAGAAAGGTCGCGAAGGAAACGTGGCATGGCTAAAAAGACAGCTCATAGAGGCGCAAGATACCATTGTACAACTGCGAGAAGCACATAGGCTGTCAGAGGAAAGGCATACGAAGCATTCTAGGGAATGTGAAGCGATTGAGAAGGAAGCCCGTGCAGCTCTCTCCGACGCGCAGAAAAAACAAGCTTAGCTGGTGTTCATCTTTGCATCCGCAAACATAAGACAAATATTGGCAGTTTTGAAGGACACATTTCCCTAAAGCACTCTACCATTTTGATAACGGTCGTGACAATCAACAACCACTTGACCTGCACATTTTTCCTAGCAAATGAGCGCGACACAAAAATCAAAGCAGTTATAGCAGATAACGAGTTCCTGGTAGACACATGTCTGCTCAGACATTTGATCGAAGGGAAACACTGACACATATTTTCCTTATATTGAGACCTAACTGATGATCAGATCCTCGTCGCAAATTTGCGAACAGACACGTGTAAACAAACGTGATTATTGTCTATTTTTCAAAAGTGTCACGCGAAGAGTCTCTAACGCATACTACTCAGTTTCCTAGTTTTTAGAGCTAGCAGTTAGAAAACAAGGTAGCCCAAGCAATGCCCTCGTTTATATATTTCATCTTTTCAATGTAAGCCAGGTTGGTTGGCAACATTGGTAGACGATAACTATTGTATGTAATTTGAGTTTTTGACTGAAACTTAATGCAAAGGTCTTGCAACTTGATGAAAAGATTATAATTGTAGCAGTCGGATGTATTGTGCCTCTTTCTTTGCATACATGCTTCATGTCATCTTTATTCATATCTTTTTCTATCTATTTTAGAACGAATTTTCGAACCTGTGGATTCGTTGCGTAGTGCCCCTTGTTTGCGCCACTTAGACAAAACATTTTCTTCTAAAAGATAACTCTGAATTCGCCCATAGTGATGCTCCAAGTTACTTCTTGTTTCTTCTCTCCCGCCACACATTACGATTTTACACTGAAGATTGTTGCTCGCTTAGCCTTATCCTCTCAAGTCCAGTCACTGAGTCATTTATCTCTGTCATTTCCTCGAATCGACTCCATAGTCCACGTTTTACGTTCTTGCATGAATATAACCAGAACCCATTTTATCAAAGGTGTTAAATCTAGCCACTGCTTTCAAAGCCATATCCCGCGTGGAGACCGCGCCTCTCGAGAGATCCCTCTCCAGATCTGAAAGGCTAGTTTCGGGTCTCAAACTTGGTTGAAAAAGTTACCTTCGTCGTTTGTTTATCAGCCAAACAGATTTTTGGAGTGATAACAAGTCTGACTCTAGAAGAAGTCTTTTTTGAAAATAAGCCTTAAAGTATCATTGGTTGTCCATCTACATCCATAATCCTATGATGAAAGGAAGAAGTTGCAATCTTCAGGGCATATAGAAGACCCCATGGACCCAAGAGCTAAAGAGAGCCCTAAGGAAGAACATGAAGATTCCAAGAAAGAAAGAAAAACAAGAATAATCAGTTATTATACCGAGAATCACAAGACTACCAGTTTGGTTTGAACCCACTAAGAAGCAATCAAGCAGAAGAAATGGAAGTTATGATAAGGAACAATGTATGTAAGAAAATGTGAAAAAGACTTATGAATGGAAGCATTGCAAGATTCAGAGTTTCTTCCAGAAGGAGGGAGAAGACTATGACAACAACTTGTTCTAGTAAACTAGTTATACCTCTTGTAGTATCCATGGATTAGAATTTACATGTAAAAGATTGTTCTTCCCAATAAAGCAAGTGAGAAAGAAGCTTATACCAAAAAGAGACCCATGTATGAAGATATAAGAAGACCTTGTATGGATTCAAACAACTTGATGCAGAGTATCTCATATACAACAGAAGCGTGGTGAAAACTTTCTATGATAGAGATAGTGTATCAGAATAGTTACTCATAAGTCTGGGATGATGGATTGCTAATCCATGGCAAACTCTCATGATGACAAAAAAAGTGCTACTTGGATATGTTTCAGTTTGAGCCTTGTTGCGATGTCATGAGCTAGCAACAAACATAAGTGTTGAATTTGACCATGATATATTGTAATGATGAAGACTATATGAAGCCTTTAGAGAAAACCAATGTTCCATGACAGACCGAAGTACATTGAGATCAAGCATTATATTCTCTGTGATGAAGTCCAGAAAAGAAAAGTGGTTTTCCAATATATCTCCACAGATGAGCAGATAACAGATATTTTGGTAAAGCCTTTGTCCAAGATGAAAAGTTTGCGTACTCAAGAAACAAGCTGGGGCTTGTGGAGATGAATTCCTTATTGAAAAATGAAGAGATTACTCCCAGGTTGGGAGGGAGCATTGATATGTTTTTGATTTATGGACAATCATTTTTTAGTTTGAAAAATGGTCCAGGATGAGCAGTTCCTTTCCAGTTTGGAAAGTGGTTTGAGATTTTTGACAGACATTCATTTTCCAGTTTAGAAAATGGTCCAGATTAGATAATCATTTTCATAATGAAAATGGTCCAATAGATTGTTGATGTACAATAGACATTGATTCCCCTTGTGGTCAGTGTGGGGGAATGGTTTAGGACGATCATTCTTCTTGGCAGTCATTTTGAGTAGTGGTCAAGTAGAATGGTTCGCCTCGTCGGGCAATCATTCTTTTGAAATTCGCAGTTGTGAGCAGTTTCGAAGAATGGTCTGTTTTTTAGGTTGGTGCAGGGCAATCATTTCCATTAGGAAATGGTCTAAACAATCATTTCCATTAGGAAATGGTCTAGACAATCATTCCCTAGGGCAGACTCATTCTATCCAGGTTGCACGATGATTAGTGTCAGAGGAATGGCCCAATTAGGTGAATGGTCCAGATTCAACAATCAAGGACAGACATTCCCTAGGGTAGACTCATTCTCTCCAGGTTGCACTATGATTAGCATTGGAGGAATGGCCCAGTTAGGTGAATGGTCTAGGCTAAAAAATCAGGGACAATTATTCTTCTATGCTTGAGAAGAATAGTTCAGATAGCCCATGGCTGATGTTTTACCTTCCGAGGGAAGATGTTCTTCCATATCTCACAGATGTGAGTGGAAGAATGGCCCAGATGACTCAGTTTATATCATGATATTTTTTTTATGCGGGTTTATATAAGATGATAAGATTGTCGTGGAGATTGTATGTCTCAGGACAATAGATGTATGCTACTGTGGTGGATGTGTTCCACTGGTTGTGACTATGCATCATTGATTAAGTAGTTGTGTGCTACTTGGTGTGGTTGTGTACCATTGGATAGTAGTTGTGTACTACTATGGATATAAACAGTTGTGTTCTATTGAATGACATTGTTTTGATTGCCATGAAGACTATTAGTAGTGTTGGAAATGATTGTCAGCTAGATGGATAGTCAGTGTGTTGGTGGGAAGACATTCTCTAGGCGGAAAATGGTCTAGGGCATTTATTCTTCTAGGATGTATGTTTGGATTAGAAGAATAGTCTTTGTAGCCCATGGTGTGGATTCCAACATCTGTTGGAATAGTTATTCTTCTAGGACATATGTCTGGATTAGAAGAATGGTTCTTGCATCACTCTGTGGAGTGAGTGACTTATCCAACATCATGCCTGATTACTCATATGGAGTATGGATTTGAGAGATGATACAGTTGATGCTATCGGATGACACTAATAGTGATGATGGTGCTCATGATTTTATCATGAGATAGCCTATGTGACTATCGTGATGCTACCAGTTGAATGGTATGTTTGTGCTCAAAAATAGAATATTAAACCTCCATGTGTAACCTTGACAAGAATAGAATATTTCGGGAAGCAAGAAGAAACCCTAAAGCATTGAACATAACCCTAGAAGACAAGTCGGCTAAAGAAAATAATTAATATTCAGTTTTTAACCTCCAGAAAGAGAATTCGTCCCAGACAGTTAAGGAAGAGCAGTGTAAATACAGGATGCCAGAGCTCATTTGGATACACACGGCTCACAACTGCAGAAATCTAGTGCACACTGCAGAAATTTAGTAAGTGCGCAGGTCTAGAGAGTAGTTGTAGTTGTAACTACTGCAACTTGTATTTTTAGTTTTAGGCTTGGACTTTCTCTTGGTTATGGTTTGGACTTTTTGCCTTATGCGCCAACTCTAGAGAGAGGTACGCTACATTGATTGGCTATTAGGCCTAGGGTTTGCTTCTAGAATTGTTCTCTGTCAAGGTTAAGGTGCTCGGGGGTTGGCTTCAGCCTATGTTTGGGTGACAATATTGCTATATTGTCTATGGTTAAACGAGCACACCTATTTTTCTAACAGGTGTGGGGCTTTCAAATGTACATATGTCCATAAAGGCGATCACACATGTTGGTGATTTAGTAAAAAAATAAAAATTCAAGAGAATAATGATGCCTTGCTCGCCATTGAATTACTTGAAATCGATGATGTATGAAACTTTTGAGAAGACTTCACTAAGTTTCCATCTAGTTTTTCTACATTTTGTTAGTTTGAGATATAGTGATCAATTGTTGGACTAAGAATAAAGAGGCAATAATGATACTTTGTTAAGAACACCAATTAATATTGGTGTTTACCAAATATGTGATGTTTATATTGTTTAAGTCCACTTGAATCATTTTGACTTGAAATATGTGTTAAGTCCTTTGTTGATTAAATCATTTTGACTTATAAAACATGTGTTAAGTCCTTTGTTGATAAAAGGAAACCAACATAAACCAATTTGACTTGTGAAACATATGCTAACCTATTTTAATAATAAGGATGTAGTGTTCTATTAATGTTCCTTTATTGATAGAGAAAAACCAATTCAAGAAATCATCACCTTCCCTCTTATACACATTAAAAGACATTAAATAAATTTTTAGTATTTTAAGTTTATTTCACACAATTGTTGTGATATTTTAATTTTTTTAATTGAATAGATTAAGTTGAGAAGGGTTTAGCCATGATTAAATATTATTAAATTAGAAAATAACATTTGGATATAAACCCTCCAAATGAATTTTGACTCACATCATCTTTAATTTTACTTATTAAAATTAAACATTTTTTTATCTTAATTAAATATATATTACTCAACTCATGTTTAACTCCAAATTTCCTTTAATATGATAAATATGAATCCTAAAAACAAATATACTACGACCCTTATCTTATTTCTATTTTTATACTTTTTATGTACACTCATTCTCCCAAGACAACTATGTTTAAAAAAAAGAAGTTAACTTCTCACTTGTTATTTCAAGAAAATTCATATGACACTTTAACTTACAATTATAGGTAAAGTTCACACAATAAACCACATAATAATATATACATAGAAACATCCTCTATCACTCACTACATTTGATCTAATAATAAAGAACATATTAATCTCAAATACACATATCAACATCCACATCACACCTAATCACATCAAATGATGAGTCATACAACGAACATATTAATCTCAAATACACGTATCAATACCCACATCAGCTTTAATCACATCAAATAACCAATTATACAACATGAAAAATATACACGAATATTCATTTACAAGTTTTTTAAGCTTAACTTTATCATTTATATAATTAACCCACTTTACCCTACACTCTCCCATTATAACTAACCCCATGATAGTAAATCCATCTAAACACTTAAACCTATATATGAATCTTGTGCACATTACTCCTTTTTTAAAAACATTTGCAATATTTGTTTTATTAATAACAAGTTAATAAATATATATATTTAATTTTAATGATGGGATAATTTTATCTTAATTCTTTTTTTAAAAAGTAACTATTTTCCAAATTTCATCAATAACAAATTTGGATTTTTCTTATAAACTTAGGAATTTGAATAGATATTCATCATTGAATTGACATTTTTTTTTTTTCTAAAAAACACACCTAAATTATACAATTCCAAAAATTATTTTAAAATTTTAATCAAATTTTGAAAAAATTATAAAAAAATAATGAAAAAAAATCAAAACTCTATGTTGGGATAAACACACAATAAAAGCCAAACTATTCAATTATTAACTTCTTTCACATTAGTTTATATATTGTGCCATTAGTTTTGCAATAAAGGTCCCATGGTTTAGCGGTGAGGACATTGGACTTTGAATCCGGTAACCCTAGTTCAAATCTCGGTGGGAAACGAACTGGGGGGGTTTCTTTTTGTTGAAGACAGTTTTAAAAGGAGACGATAGGAGGATGGGGAAAGTCCTAGTGGAACTAGACAATCACAAGGTGTTGTCAGAAGCTCTTGATATAGAATCGAGGGGGATGATTTACAGTAAAAAACTAGACTATTTGGGCCTCCCCTTTCGATGTATTAATCGCAAAAGAACGAGGCACTTGTGCAAAGACTGTCATGGTTTTGCATCGGAGGAAGAATCAAAGTATTCATTGCACATGGAAACAACCTCCATTGAATCTTTGAGGGAGGAACCTCTTTGGAGTGGGGAAGGCACTCTGTGAGAGGGGGATGCTCCGATCACAGATTTGACCAATTCCGATTTAAGTAAGTTAAATCTCTTATGCCCCTCCTTTTTTTCCACCTTGACAGTTCTAGAATTGGAACAATTAAATCTCTTCAAAGCATCAACTACAGAGGTATTTCAGGTAAATTCTCTCCACAAGAGTCCTATTAGGGAGTCAGAGAAGGAAGGAACCAACGATTTTACTGTTGGAAGTCTGGATTCGGATGACCAGGAATAGTCCAAAACAATTTCTCATGACAGTATGGGGAATTTGGGAGACCCCTCGGAAGTGGTTGGGATGGGAAGTGATTTGATGGTAGGAAGGGAGTAGGTGACGAGCGAGAAGTCCCTAAAAGAAATCCTGAAGACCTACGTTCCTTCTTATTGAGACGTGGCCATAAAAAATCCCTTAATAGTCTATGAAGGATGCATGATGGTACAATGTGGGAAGGTAGGAAAGTCAGGAAGCGAGGAAGGGTGTGAGAGAAGGAGCCCAGGAAAATCCCCATCGAAAGAACATTGTTTGGGGGGCTTGGGACTAGATGTTTCTCCTATAAAAACGAGGAGTGCGAGGAGAAAAAATGTTGACGGTAAGGGGGAATTGGAAAAACTAAACAACAACACTTATGATCAAAGGGCTCTTAGAGGACTTAAAGCCCTAGCCAGAGCCAAATCATGAAACTCCTCACACTAAATATAAGGGGAGTTGGAGGGCCTCCTAAAATTGCATCTCTCTGAAGGCTACTGTCAAACATTAGGCCTGATATCCATTTTTTGCAATAAACTATGGTGGAAGGAGCGAAAGCAAGGGCTCTAGTTACAAAACACTTGATTGGTTGGCATTTTTGTGCAGCCAATTTGGTGGGTCAATCTGGGGGATTTTGTGTGGCCTGGAACCCGATAAAGTTGTCCTTAAAACTTTTACGACCTGTGCAGGTATTCTACTTGAAGGTAACTAGTTGAGGGCAACAAACCGATCACTCTTTTCAACTGCTATGGTCCTTACATAGACAGGAAAGCATTATGGGATGTTGTAGTAGCTAGTGGTCTGTTAGCTTAAAAAAATCTAATCCTTGCGGGTGATCTAAATTTTACAGTGGTTTCTTGTGAAGTTTGGGGCACTAAAGCCAGACTAGACCCTCTGGCATAGTATTTCCAAGAATTTTTTTCAGAATTCTGGACTAGTAGATATTGTGCCTTTACAATATACCCCTACTTGGCGTAATGGGAGAGGAGGGTCACAGAGCATAGAAAAACCACTGGACAAAGTGTACATGTCAGAATATTTGGTCTCTTTAGTTGGGAGGTACAAAACCTTCGTATCATATCCTTTCATTTATGACCATGCTCCGATGGTACTGTAGATTGATGATGGACAGAGGTCGATAGCATACCCTTTCAAACTTAACCCTATTTGGATGGACGAGAATGGGTTCATTGATCTAGTTGATAGAGTGTGGAAAACCAATGAGTACGCCTCAAAACCCTCGACCATGAGAAGACTCGTAGGGAAGTTAAAAGTCTTGAAACAAAAAGTGAGAGGTTGGGTGAAAAACCACAAGAATTTGAGACTTTAGGAACTAAAATCTATAGAGGAGGAACTTGAGAAATCTAATATCTCAAAAACCAGTGGGAGGGTTTCGTTTGATATCGACTCCTACATCAAAGAGATGGAAAGGAAAAGACAAAAATTCTTCTTAGATGAAGAAGAAGAGTGGAGACAAAAAAACATGGCAATTTGGCTCCAGCAGGGTGATAGAAATACAAAGTTTGTTCATCATTTTTCTAGTCATAGGAAAAACCAAAATGCAATTTTGGAGATGATGGATGAAATAGGAACAAGCCACACATGTCAGGAAGCGATATAGGTTGAAGTTGTTAGATATTTCAAATCCTCCTACGCTAAAACAGGGAAGAATACAACAGTAGATCAGATGAAGGTTGTTCAACATTTTCCCAGTTTCTTCTCTAAGAGAAGTTCTAGAGCTTGAAAAGCCATGTTCTGCAGAAGAAATCAATTTCATGCTGAAAATGTTTGCCAAGGACAAGAGCCCTAGATCAGATGACTGAACGATATAATTCTTTCTTAAATTCTTTGATCTGATAGGGAAAGATGTTCATGAAGCATTAGAGGAATGAAGGAACTCAGGTTCGATTGTAAGCTCCTTAAATTCGACTTTTATAGCACTAATTCCGAAAGTGTATAAGCCTGCAAGCTTCAGGGATTTTAGGCAGATTTCCCTGTGCAATCCAGTGTACAAAGTTATTGCAAAACTCATAGGGTTGAGACTGAAGTCGTTGTTGTCTAAGGCCCTTTCCTCAGAGCAGTTTGGATTTTTAAAGGGAAGGCAAATTTTGGATGTTGTAGGTGTAGCATAAGAATGCATACACAACATAAAGTCTAAAAAGTCAAAAGATCTTTTTCTAAAATTGGACCTCCAAAAAACTTACAATTGTGTAAATTGGGACTTCCTCAGGCTAGTACTCTTAAAGACAGGCTTCAGACTAAAGTTAACTAACTAGATCATGAGTTGTGTAACCTCTCCTTCCTTCATGATTCTGGTAAATGGTGGTCCTACTTTTCTCAAAAGAGGGTGTGGGATAAGAAAAGGGTGCCCCTTATCCCTGTTACTCTTCATACTAGTCATGGAAGGACTTAGTCTAATGCTTAAGAAGGCACAAGCAGAAGGAAAAATCTCAAGGGTTAAGCCCTCAAGAATCCTGAAGGTCATTCTCCTTCTATTTGTGGATGACATTCTGATTATGAATTTATCCCAGGAAGCAGAATGGGAGGAGATTTATTCAATTCTCACAGATTTTTGTAGAGCGACGGGTTTGGTCTAAACCCCCAAAAATCCTCCATGCACTACTCAGGTATCGTTGACTCTGATTTGGTTTTATACAAAGCACTTTTTCCATTTAATTTCATTGGATTGAATGCAATGTTTCGTTACCTGGGTTATTTCCTAAAGCCTGCAAACTATTGGGTTGAGGACTGGAGATGGCTCCTCCAAAAATTTGAAAAAAAGCTTGGTACTTGGTGTCATCATTGGCTCATGTTGGGAGGGAGATTTGTCCTCATCCAAGTAGTTTTAGAAAGCCTTCTGGTGTATTAGTTGGCAATAGAAACATACCAGTCACAGTTTTAACCTGGATCAGGAAAATGATGTATAGGTTTATGTGGTTGGGATGCGGGGAGACATAGCATATCCATCTCTGTAAATGGGAGGTCTTAGCAAAGCCCAAAGACTTTGGCGGTTGGGGTTTTAAGAACTCATTGTGGTTTTGTAAAGCGTTGGCTTCAAACACCCTTTGGCGTTGTTTAATGCAGGATGGCCTTTGGCATAGCGTAATCATAGATACATACTTTCACTCCTCCTCGGTGGTGTCATGGCTTAGAATACCATCGATGAGCACTACAAATACCTCAAGTACATGGAGGTGCCTCCTCAATTCTTTTTAAGTGATGGCACACTGGATCGCTTGGAAACCAGGATCTGGAATGTCCATTCGTATTAGAGAAGATTTGATCCTAGGTTTTGGCAAAAGATCCATCTTATCAAGCAGGCTCATCAGATCCTTAAGGGCGAGGGGATACCATTTCCTTTTTCAAGTTGCAGACTCAAAAAGGCAAAGAACGTTTCTAAGTGAGTGGAAAGTGAGGGGTAGATGGCATTGGTCGGAATGGAGGCAGAAGAATGGGAGGACTTCTGTAGATATTTGAAACATGAAGGAATTTTCTTTACAGATGTTTCAGATGAGTTAGTTTGGACAAAGAACACTTCCTCAAGAGTCTTATCAGCAAAACACGCTTATGATGTTATAATAAGGAAGATCTGGACATGAAGCAATTTTTGGTGGCATAATGCACTATGGAAATGGGATTTTCCACTCAAACTCAAACTCTACACTTGGCTATTGATGGAAAACAAAATCCTTACCTGGGAGAATTTGCAAAGAAGAGGGTGTCATGGTCTGAGCATTTGTGGTCTCTGCAAACAAAACTCAGATTTGACTCAACACTTGATGATTGATTGTAATTTCACACAACATGTTTGGACCGAGATGCTGTCAGCTCTCAAGATTAATGCAAGCTGGACAAGATGGAATTTGCAAACCCTCTTCAAGGATTGGTGTCATAAGTTCCCTCATTGGCACACGCTGCCGACCATAATCTGCTAGTATCTTTGGTTGGAAATAAATGCAACAGTGTTCGAGAATAGGCAGCCTTCCATAGAATCAATAATTTTCAGAATAATGGGTTGGTTAGGGAGTAAAAAGAAGAATATGCAAGTTACAACAAAATAAAAAATGCCTCCAAAGTTAATTTTGGATAGACCAACATGTTGGTTTGATGGGGCAGCTCAAAGGAATGGGCAAATTAGCGGAGCGGGGGGTGTGATCTGGGTAAACAACCAAACAAAGTACATGTGGTTGTTGAACTCTGGTCCAGACACTAACACAAGAGTTGAACTCTTAGGAGTGGGATTTTCTCTCTCTCGCCTTATGCTTATAGATTTTTGATCTCTAGTTGGTGGGTGACTCATTGATAGTTATAGACTGACTGAATGGAAAAAGTGATATTCAGGTTTTGGGAGTGACCTTCTGGAAAGCTCGGATATCAACACTTATTCCAAAGTTCTCGTCTTTAAACTACTTGCACACCTATAGAGACTTCAACAGGGAGGCAGATGAGCTCTCAAAACATGATTTGGAATTACATGAATGAAGATTAAAATATACTCAGTTGGAAGTTGGACATGAGGTTCCACCTCTATACCTACCTTTATATTGATGTTCCTTTGTTGTCTATGTTCTCCAACGTTCCGTTTCTAGTTGGTTATTAGTTCTTGTTGATGTTGTTCGGAAAGACTCGTCTTCTTTTTTGCAGTAGGTGCACTTTCCTGTTGACGGGCAAGGAAGAGTTTTTGTTAACCCCATTTGTTTCCTTTTGGGGCTATTAAGACTAGCAACATTTTTTTGCATGTTGGGCAGATTTCTCCAGCCATGCTCTCTCTATCCTTTGTACAATGACTTTTTATATATATAATATATAATGTGCAATTTTTCAGGTGAAAAAAAAATAATACCATAAAAATGCAATCCACTCCATAGCAACTCATTACTTATTGATATTTTTATCAAGTCAATCATACATTTCAAACTGACATAAGATTTTCTTGATATTTTAGTCCAATGAATCATAAATTGAAAATTGAAAATACTTTAGTCACATAAAATCATAAATTTCAAATAGAGCATCCACTCCATCACACCTCATACTTTTATTAATATTTTTCGTACAATGGATCATAAATTTCAAAATGGGAGAAGATTTTTTCAATATTTTTGTTCGGTCAATCATAAATTTCAAATTGAGAGAAGATTTTATATAAAAAGACACGAATATTTTATATAAAAAGATGTGATGCTCGTTGATGATACAAGTAGCATGTTCAAAGAGCAGGAAAATGATGGCTAGATTAAGGTAGGTTTCTCTACTTTCCGATTTGCATTATGAGTATAAAACTACAAATCAATATCTTGGTGTTGATTGAATTCTTATCGTCATTGTCACATCCCCCGAGAATCATAATCACCAAATTCAAATATGTCGTTTGGGATTCTCAGTTAGAGTTGATACTTGAATGCCTTGAGAATCGACCATGGGCTAATTCTGCCAAAATCCCACCCGTAGACCACAACCCAACCAACCTAATCTGAGTTTACTCCTACGTTGCAAGGAAATGACCCTTTCAACAACTATCCCACGCTACATAGTTTTTGAGATATCCATCATCCCAAGCTTCCCACTTTATCTGTTTTATGTTTCTTTATGATTGAAGAACAATCTGTTTTACATGCCATCACATGAAATGACAAAACATAATCCTCTTTGAATCCAGTTAAAGAAAACTCGATGTTGTGAAAGTACGGCTATGGCAAGAGGCAACATCCATGCATCCAAAAAGTTTATGACATACGAAAACGAAAACAAATAAGTGCATGAAGGAGGCTTTAAAAAGCCACTTACCTTTGATAATAGCAAGGAGAAATAACAATATGAAGAAGGGATGGAAAGACAAGAAGCTCCACAGAGTGGCAGGAAACCCACTTGGTGTCGGGTAGATAGTCAAAGTGCTTTATGTGTTCGTTGCTAATAATACATATACACATATCCAAAGTACAATCTTACAAGAAGAATATGTCCTAATACATATACACATATCCAAAGTACAATCTTACAAGAAGAATATGTCCTTGTATATCATCTAGTGATATATATGTCTGTATGATTAAAAAGAAGAACCACAGAAGGTTTTGACAGCCACATATATCTCCACTGCAAGCTCGCTCAAGGGTTCCAAAACTTACGAGAAGAATATGTCCTTGTATACCATCTAGTGATATATATGTTCGTATGGTTAAAAAAAAAACCACATAAGGTATGTTTCAACAAGCCTGTAAATTTAAAGTTAAAAAGATAAATAAAATTCTCTGACAATGAGATCAGGTTCCAACAACGGACATGCCTAATTAAAAAAACAATATACATATGCTTATAGTTTTTTTCATTAATTTTTTAAATCCACCCACCCACAGACCATTATTTTACTTTACTTCACCTGTTACCATGTATCATCAAGTTTGTAGCCATAACTTTCATTATGCAATATCCTTTTAAAGAATCGTGAAAAAATCCTCTTCCAAAAAAAGCCAGATGTATTTCCATCTGTGTATGATATTTGTCACCACATCTCGCCTAGTTCTTGAGACTTCAAAGGCTGTGAGAATGGTGGGAAAGCTCATCTGTTTTATTTTTCAAGAAAACACTCTAGTTGCCTTCTCCACCACCTCGATAACTATGCGCCAACTACCTCCTCCACTTCCTCTTAGTTCCCAAAACATATCATCACCCATCGCCTTCTTATCCATAATTTCACCAGTGGCATTAACGAACAATGCGTCGATCACATTATCCAATTCCACATTCGACACTTGTTGATACATTACTAACACATGCACGTGGCATTTTCTGATTCGTTGTGAACAAATGCACGTGGAACTTATACGCTGCAGACAAACGATGAAAGGGTCTGAGGAACCTCCCCTTAAAAGAACGCCTTTGGCGTAATTAAACATAGACATGAATAAGAAATCGCAGGTAAGTTTTCGATCTTGATTACGGAGCCTAACCCCAAGGAGATCAAGAGAATCAAACTCATGACCTCCCCAACTGATCACTGGGGGAGAGATCTCACGTCAAGTTCAAGACCGCTTGAGTTTATATATATATATTAGATTATGATTTTTTTTTGTTTATTTATCTATTTATTCTAACAACAATTGAATGCTACAACCTTACCATCCAATAGAGTAATACAACAACAACAAAAGGAGGGGCAACCTACTAGTGATAGAGTTTTTCAAAAATACAAAAATGAGATTGGCTGTATGTTTTAACTTGTCTTTTCCTTACATTAACATTAGTTTGTTGGTTACTATAGATTCTTATAAATTGGTAAAGAAAAAAATAATCATTTCCAGTACATATATTAACTTTGCATCTGATCAAGTCCACTATGGGTTTCCAACTTGACCACAATATGGGATGTTGTTGCACATGGTATACCAAAACCTTGTTGGATTGTGTTTTCCTTGTGAGCTACCGAGTCACATTTAATTGATCCTATGGATGCATTTTATCCTTGTAGGAGCCCCTAAGTTCTCCCTTGCATTTGAAATCTTAGCCAACATTCTTTGAAGGGCCTCTACCTTGTCTGTCAATTTTGCATTCTTTTCTTCCATCTTGCCTCCTTTGATCCTTTGTTCCTTTAGCTCTTGAGTGATCATGAATTCCTTTATATCCCTTTCTCAAATTTCTATTATGGTATTATATTCAACATCTTTCGTCTACGACATGTCTTTCATACTTCTTGAACCATCTTCTCATTCTAGAGGTTTCACAACATAAGTGTTATCACATAAAAATGACCCACCTAGACCAAAATGTCAAATGTAAGGAAATAGTCCAACGACTACAGGTTTCATGTAAGTTACACCTTATCCCCTTGAATTAACTTTAGGACCTATTTTCCTAAAGTTGATTTCAATCAAAAGGCCATAAAAACCCCACTTTCATGTAATAATCCCATAAATTAGCTTTAAAAGCTCTTTTTAAAGTTAATTTTAATTGTTTAAGTCATAAAGTACTTTTATGACTTTCCCTTCTAATTTTATTTCAAAAAAACAAAAATATGAGTAAATATCATATTTTCCTTATAAAATGAGGGGTCTTACCCCATTTCATTCACATGCATAGAAAGATCCCAATTTGTTGTCTCTCATCTCCCATTTCATTCCCATATTCTTATTGTAGCATTTTCCCTAGTTTGCCCCTTTCTCATTTGAAAACCTAATTTTTGAAAGAGACCATCACTACAACAACCATCTACAACCAGAGAAGGAGGAGAACAACAACCAAAGCCACACATTTAGGGAAGCAAAGAACCCTCTCAAGGAGAGGCCACCAAAGGATCCAAGTCTTTAGCATATTTCTCAATAGGTGTACATGTAAAGATTATTATCATTGGGTAATGAAGATTTAATTTATTCTTTGTATTTGGTGTTCATGTTTTATTTATGTTGCATGTCTTTTCATTTTCACTGAATAGTAGAGAACTTAGGGTAAATTTATTGCATGAAAAACTAGGGTTTTAGTTCTTTAACCCCATTTGTCTATAACTTTGTAGCAACCCTCAAAGTTTGCATATATGCTCACTCTTGATGTAGATTTGCACCAACAGAAGGCAATTCCATTGAGGGTTTGATCCAAGCTCAAGATCCTTGGTTGCGGGTTTGTATTAAATGGTTGTTTTTTCCATTTTTATTTTGTTTTTGAGTTTTTTAGGGTTTCTAGTTTCTTATGACTTTTTTTTCCGTGTTTATAGGTTACTGGTGCTGGAAAATCACTCAGGAGTCCACTAGAGCCAAGACCACATGTGTAGATTCATCCCCAGGGACCAACACACTAAACTAGGGGGTTTCTTGCATTGACCAATGCATTAATTGAGTGCAATAAGTGTGTTGAGCATTGCTTCTATTTCCCTATTTTATTGTGTTGGTCCATGGGGATAAATTTGCACCTATAGCCTTAGCTCTGAGGGACTCTTGAGAGTGATTTTTTTGCACCTCTAACCTGCAAACACGAACATAAACTCACAAAAAGTTAGAAACCCTAAAAAACCTCATGAAAACAAAATAAAAATGGGAAAAACAACCATTTACCACACACCCACAACTAGGGATCTTGAGATTGGCTTAGATCCCCAGTGGAGTTACCATTTTGTTGGTGCAAATATGTAAACCAAGTGAGAAAATTTGTAATCTTTGTGGTTGCTACAAAGCTACAGACAAATGAGATTAGAAAACTAAAAGCCCTAGCTTTCCATGCAATAAATTTATCCTAATATGTTTGAAAAAAATATGAGTAAATATCATAGTTGGCCTATAAAAGGAGAGGTCTCACCCCATTTCATTCATATGCATAAATAGATCCATCATTTTTACTCCCTCATCTCCCATTTTTCTCTCATACCCTCATTGTAGCATTTTCCCTAGTATGTCACTTTCTCATTCAAAACCCTAGTTTGTGAAAGTGACCATCACTACAACAACCATCTACAAATAGAGGAGGAGGAGAGTAGTAGCAAAATCCACACATGTAGGGAAGAAAAGAACCCTCCCAAGGAAAGATCAGTAGAGGATCCAAGTTTTCAAGGATTTTCTCCATAGGTGTACATGTAAATATTCTTATCATTGGGTAATGAAAAATTAATTTATTCTTTGTATTTTTTGTTCATGTTTTATTCGTGTTGTATGTCCTTTCTTTTCATTGAATAATATATATCTTAGCGTAAATTTCATGCATGGAAAACTAGGGTTTTATTTTTCTAACCCCATTTGTCTATAGTTTTGTAGCAACCACAAAGTTTGTAGATCTGCTCACTCTTGCTAAATATTTTCACCAACAATAGGCACCTATTTGGGTGGTCATGGTCGCCTTTATATCCTGGCTTATCACACCCTCAGTAAACTAAGACAAACATGAGGGAATTTTCGTACTGATATGAGAGGCCATTATCTTATGCCAAAATAAATATCCACACCATACAAATGTTGAGACAAAACTAAAATCAAGCCGGGTTGAGACTGAAGTTGAGAAATAGCGCCTAGCGAAAACTGCCTTCTTGATATATGGATGTCATTGGGCAATACAAGAGGCCACTCCACTTGCAATATGAGAAAGAACCCATGATGAGAGTCCAACCATATAGTGCAAGAGTTGTGATGAGAGGTTAGCCAATGTAGCCTGCGAAGAGATACAAGACTCTCGACCTTTCTTATGCTCCATCTCTAGGGTACTCCAGTGTATCCTACAGCCAATCTTCCACCTCTAGCACCATATGTGTAAGAGCATAGTTGATTGAAGGAATGAAATGACCCTTTGTCCTTGACATTGTGATATGTTTTCCATTTGACGATCTCCATACAATTCTTAAATGGTGATTTTAATGTTGGTGTAATAGTGGGAGGTCTGATGTAATTCCTCCTATCCAAAGTTTTCATTTTCCAAATGAAGCTCTCCAATCCCCATTTACAAGGTCGCAAAGCCATTTCAAGGAATGCGGGAGATTTGAAACTTCCCCCCCTTGATTTGTGATTTCCCAACTTGGAAGGTTATGGCTTCATTTGCTTTATGATCTACTGCAACATTGAGTTATGTGAGAACATTAAAGAACTTGATGTTTTCAAACCAATTTGTTAGGATTTGGGCGTGAAGGATCATTTGTTTGAGGGAAATATCCTTTGACGTCGTATGAAAATCCAATTGTTTGATAACAAGGTTGGAGTCTCCTACCACAATAACCCTCCTTATCCCTTGAGTCATTAACAACTTTAACCCTTGAAAGACTGCCAATGCTTTTGGATTGTTGTCGGTTCCTTCTCCTCTCCACTAAGCATAGCTAAACTCTAGCTTTCCTTCCAGATTGATGGTAATTCCCCTGACATGTGCCGACTCTGAATTTCGTTTCAAGGTACCATCAAAAAAGATAATGTACTTGGTTTTTTGGGCAATCCATTGCTCCTTTCTAACACTCTCAAATATCACTGGCCATAGTGAATTATCCCACAATCAAGTGATGAGTGTCTTGATCGAATTGTCTCTTACCAACATATATTTTATCCATTATTTTTCTTGCACAATTAGAGATATGGGATTTTTCTTGATGTTTCCTTTTGAGAGTATTGTCTCTTATAGAAATCCATTTATTTGTGTTGCTACCAGATAGGGAAGCAAGGTTTCTTGCCTTTTTTTCTATCCCTCCTCGAGCAAGCCAAATTTTCTAGCATATGAATTTTGGAGTTACCATCCATACTTGCTTTAAAAGACATTTTTTTTTAAGTTTCCATGGTAATTCTAGTGCTAGGTTACAAACATTTCTCTAACATTCCGAGGAGGGTCTTGAGAGCCTCCTAGTTCTTTATGCACCAATAACCAAAATTGTTGAGAAAACTCACATTCTAGGAAATGATGGCTTGATGTTTCCTCTTGTTGACAAAAAAAAAGGAGATTTCGAAGGACCTTGAATCCCTCGCCTCTTCAATTTTTCACATAATATTTTTTCCATATACCAACATCTAGAAAAATGCCTTAAATTTGGCAAAGTAGTCTTCTATCCATACGACCTTACAAACTGTCGATTTAGAAGATTGTGATTGTGAGAGAATTTTTTTTCATAGCCTCGCAACACAGTGTAATTTCCCCCTTTCCCCCCTATCCTTGGTTCTCTGGAGTTCTCTTGTTGATAGGAGCCACCCCTTAAGAAGCATATGGAGGGAGGAAACCTTGTCTTGGAGTGGTTTCGACTCATTAATTTCCTTCCAAACAATCCATATTCCTTATTTTGTGTCCTCCCATTATGAGATATCATAAAGTGTTACCAATTCATGCTCCTTCATCCACTCTCTTAATTCTAGGAGCTCGTATAAGGTATTAAAGGGAGGATTCCCAATATATTGTCCTCACAAATTTTGATGTGCCTTATGTTCCCTATCATCCAATGCAAATATCCAATGTATAATTTCACCCGCTATGCAATAATTTGTAGATTGGTGATCCTTTCTTTTTTTAATTAACCTGGAAGTAGGTGGTCCAAACATTAGAGTTGATTTCCTCTCAGGTATTTTTTAAGAACACTGTGCAATAAAGTTGCTTATTACTTTCCTCTTAAAAATGTTTTAATGTAATAATTCTGCATAGTCCAACAAATTTTAAAAATACATTAAAGCATTAATTGTGTAGAGAGAGGATTGCAATCATCCATGCCACATTTGTTCAACAATTCTACAATTTACTTCTTCTGGGAGATGAATACATGCTTTTGATTTTGAGTTACTTTAATACCCAAGTAGTAGTGAATATCTCCCATGTCTATCATCTCAAAACCCTTCTTCAATTTTTTCTTTATGGATGCAATACATGCTTCATTGTTTCATGTTATCAAAAGATCATCTACATACACCACAAGATATGAAACCATTTTTCCAACTTTCTTGAAAAACAAAGTTGCATCATCAAGATTAAAATATTTGAAACTGATCTTCAAAATATGCTTAGTCAGATTTTCATACCATGTGTGACGTGCTTGCTTTAGTCTATACAAATGCTTGATGATATTCCATACCTTATTTTCTTGACCCTTCAAAATAAATCCTTCTAGTTGAGACATGTAGACATTCTCCTTCAAGTCTCCATTTGAGAAGGCTCTCTTCACATCCATGTGATGAACCTTTCACCTATTATGCGCTACCAAAGTCAACAATGCATGAAAGGTATCCTATTTTGTTGTGGGGGAAAAAATCTTCTCATAGTCTATGCCTTCTTTCTGTGCATATCCTTTTGCTACAAGCCTTGCCTTATGTTTGTCAAGTGAGCCATCTGATTTGTACTTATTCTTGTAGACCCACCTACAACCAATTGCTTTGGCTATGAATGAAAGATCTACCAACTTCCATGTCCCATTCTTGATCAAAGAATCATACTCCTTCCACATGGATTCTTTCTACTCATCATGAGAATCAACGTCTTCAAAAGAAGTTGGTTCAAAGTTAGTAGATAAATTCAATCCACAATCATATGAAACATCCATATCATTTACATCACATAAATATGAATTATCTACATCACCTCCATCTTGTTTGATTAAACTTCTACTTCTTGTATTTCCAACCTCGTCAGTATGAACACTTTCAAGTGTTTTTATGAGACACTTTGGACCTTTCTGAGGTGAGCCATGTTTCTCCACTGATTTAGATGGTGAAACATTCCCATAATTTTCAACCTTTCAATGCTCTCAATCACATCATCCAATTGAACTCCATGTTCCCATGAAGTGGTTGGACCTTCTTCATGAGGGGGAGATGGCACTTCAAAAGGAGATTCCAAATATTGATCCAAGATAGGGATCCCCCCTTAAATATGTGGAATCTCATCATCAAACTCATGATATGTCTTTACATAGGTGAAGCTATCTAGATGATCAAGTTATCAACCAATAATTTTGTCATTCTTAGTGGATTCAAGAAAAACCATATCTGTGGAAATAACAAACTTTTTGTTTACCTCATCATAAAGACATTATTCCTTGGTGGTATTTGAGTACCCCAAGAAGATGCACTTTGACTCCTTGCACTTAGTTTTTTTTCTTTTCTCCTTAGGAATTAAGGCATAGTAGGTGGAACCAAAAACCTTGAGATGCCTCACCAAAGGAATGCAACCATACCACATTTCATAAGGAGTCTTATTTCCAAGAGCATGAGATGGACTTATGTTTTTCACATACATTGCACATAGAACTGCAACAACGCAAAACATCAACTTCACATTCTTGAAAAATAGAATTGACTATACCATTTTCAAGAGTGTCGTGTTCATTCTTTCCGATACACCATTCTACTAAGGAGTTTATGGAATAATGGTTTGATGTTTTATTCCATGTTGATGAAGATAGATTTCAAATTCATTACAAGTATGTTCCCCTCCATTATGAGTACAAAGAGTGCTAATACTAGATTGTGCTTCATTTTCAATACATACATGAAAAATTTTAAATGTTTCAAATGATTCAAACTTATGTTTCAACAAATAAACCCAATAAATCTTGTTGTAGTCATCAATAAAAGTAATGATGTATTTTTACCAAAATTAGATGGAACAGGCATGGGGCCACACAAATAAGAGTGTATCAACTCTATCTTTCTACATGATTTGGAAGTGGAATCATGAAAAGGTTGCTTGTTGTGTTTTCCAACGATACAAGCCTCACATTGTTTCAAATTCCTTAGAATGGTAGGGAAATCAGAAACACCATTTGTCTTCATCATACGAAGACTATCAAAGTTGATGTTCCCAAATCGAGCATGCCACAAGAGACTGGAAGATAATGTACCTTCATCATAGTGAGAAATATGTGCAAAATTGTGTGCCCATGCAGATGTCCCTTTCAACTTCAACAGTTTGCCATCCTCCCATCCTATCATAATGACCATGTCGTCGAAAGACCTTATTTCAACTGTCCCATTGAACATGTGAATGGAATGGCCTTGTTGTCAAATGTTAACAAGAGACAACAATTTCCTTTGCAACTCTGGAAGATAAAGAACAGTATTCAAAAGAAAATATGGGAATCCATGGAATTTGAGCATGATGGTATCAATTCTTACAAGTTTGAGACTAGATCTATCTGCAAAGTACATTGCACCCTCTACATTGTCATTCAATTCTTCAAAGAAATCTCTCTAAAATGTCATGTGGCAAGTAGCACCAATGTCAAGCAACTGGACATATCTCCAAGAATCAAATGAAGCTTTGAACAAATTTTCATTTATGCCAATAATGTAGTGAGAAACAACAAAATGAACAGATTCAAGATCTTTACCTTTGTCTTCCTTTTGTTCCTTAATGTCTTTGATATTCTCCTAGGGGATTCTACATGTCTTTGATTCATGTCGATTCTTACAACAACAAATACAATGAAGATCATACCTCTCACCTTGATTGTGTCTACCCCCCTGCCTCTAAAACTCTTCTTTCTACATCATCTCTTACTTCCTTCTCCTCTAGAAGAATCATGTGATTTATTCTTCCCTTTTTAAGCAAGGCACATAATGTCTCCAGTAGGATGATTTATCTTCTTTCCAATATCCTTATCACATTTTGCAATTTTTTCCGCCAAAGATTCAAAATTGAGGGACTTCAATTGTCCACTAGCTTGAAGTGATTTGAGATAGTGAGAATATGTGGGCTGGAGGGCCTTAATGAAGGCCATGAGAGAAATGTCTATTTGCACACTAGTGAAATCAATGTCATGCATGATGGCTTTAATATCAAAAGCTAAAGTCATGAGATCATTATCCTACATTTCAAGGTTGAAGAGCTTCATCAACAATTGAATTAGTTCCAACATTGAATATGAATCACACAGATCTTTCAATTTCTTTAAAGCACTCCAAGAATATTTGATAGATCTAATATGACAACTCACCTCTTCACTTACAAAAACAACGATCAAGACATACGATTCCTTGTCTTTATTCATCCATATGGAAAGCTTTTTATTTGTTATCAATTTGGTAGGTTTGGTATCGCCATCGTGAATGTCATCCCAAATATCATTGAATATGAGGGTTTGTTTGATATTCCTTGACCATTATGGATAGTTTTCTTATCTACTAAGCACCACACCAATAATGGAAACAAGAGAATTCATTTTCACCTCCAACAATCCAACTTATTTTCCATGATCTTTGAGTGCTATATATCTTCTGCGCTAAGATTAAATAAGGATATGGGAAAAAAAAGAACAATAATTAAGAATATGATAATCTCTTACAATAGGCAATGTAGGAAAGTGAGAATTGGGATCACAAAACTTCCCATCTCCACCATAAAGAAAATGAAACTAGTTCCACGATTGAATTGAGGAAATTTCTAGTTGTATTTAGTGAGGGTGTTGAGAGACAGAAGTGAATTATCATGGGATCAACTAGGAGTTTTAGAGGATGGGCTATCGACTAGTTTCCTTGTTGCAAAGTGTGGGGAAAAGAGTCATTGCATCATTTCCAATTTCCCAATATTTATTTTCTCCTTTCAAATACATACATATTTGAAGGAATGTAATATGTTATTTGTAATGTAATATGTTGGGTGTGTTAGACTTCCTATCCTTCTGAGTATTATGCCTCCCCTCTTGCAGGAAATACCCATAATGTTGATGCAACTCTATGCTTTAGCTCGCACCCTTTCCTCTTTTCTGCAAAGGGATAATTAAAATTTGTGGGGATCAATGTACTACGCTAGTACTC
>ML794284.1:284930-312066 GCA_009831015.1 Picea engelmannii
TACGGCTATGGCAAGAGGCAACATCCATGCATCCAAAAAGTTTATGACATACGAAAACGAAAACAAATAAGTGCATGAAGGAGGCTTTAAAAAGCCACTTACCTTTGATAATAGCAAGGAGAAATAACAATATGAAGAAGGGATGGAAAGACAAGAAGCTCCACAGAGTGGCAGGAAACCCACTTGGTGTCGGGTAGATAGTCAAAGTGCTTTATGTGTTCGTTGCTAATAATACATATACACATATCCAAAGTACAATCTTACAAGAAGAATATGTCCTAATACATATACACATATCCAAAGTACAATCTTACAAGAAGAATATGTCCTTGTATATCATCTAGTGATATATATGTCTGTATGATTAAAAAGAAGAACCACAGAAGGTTTTGACAGCCACATATATCTCCACTGCAAGCTCGCTCAAGGGTTCCAAAACTTACGAGAAGAATATGTCCTTGTATACCATCTAGTGATATATATGTTCGTATGGTTAAAAAAAAAACCACATAAGGTATGTTTCAACAAGCCTGTAAATTTAAAGTTAAAAAGATAAATAAAATTCTCTGACAATGAGATCAGGTTCCAACAACGGACATGCCTAATTAAAAAAACAATATACATATGCTTATAGTTTTTTTCATTAATTTTTTAAATCCACCCACCCACAGACCATTATTTTACTTTACTTCACCTGTTACCATGTATCATCAAGTTTGTAGCCATAACTTTCATTATGCAATATCCTTTTAAAGAATCGTGAAAAAATCCTCTTCCAAAAAAAGCCAGATGTATTTCCATCTGTGTATGATATTTGTCACCACATCTCGCCTAGTTCTTGAGACTTCAAAGGCTGTGAGAATGGTGGGAAAGCTCATCTGTTTTATTTTTCAAGAAAACACTCTAGTTGCCTTCTCCACCACCTCGATAACTATGCGCCAACTACCTCCTCCACTTCCTCTTAGTTCCCAAAACATATCATCACCCATCGCCTTCTTATCCATAATTTCACCAGTGGCATTAACGAACAATGCGTCGATCACATTATCCAATTCCACATTCGACACTTGTTGATACATTACTAACACATGCACGTGGCATTTTCTGATTCGTTGTGAACAAATGCACGTGGAACTTATACGCTGCAGACAAACGATGAAAGGGTCTGAGGAACCTCCCCTTAAAAGAACGCCTTTGGCGTAATTAAACATAGACATGAATAAGAAATCGCAGGTAAGTTTTCGATCTTGATTACGGAGCCTAACCCCAAGGAGATCAAGAGAATCAAACTCATGACCTCCCCAACTGATCACTGGGGGAGAGATCTCACGTCAAGTTCAAGACCGCTTGAGTTTATATATATATATTAGATTATGATTTTTTTTTGTTTATTTATCTATTTATTCTAACAACAATTGAATGCTACAACCTTACCATCCAATAGAGTAATACAACAACAACAAAAGGAGGGGCAACCTACTAGTGATAGAGTTTTTCAAAAATACAAAAATGAGATTGGCTGTATGTTTTAACTTGTCTTTTCCTTACATTAACATTAGTTTGTTGGTTACTATAGATTCTTATAAATTGGTAAAGAAAAAAATAATCATTTCCAGTACATATATTAACTTTGCATCTGATCAAGTCCACTATGGGTTTCCAACTTGACCACAATATGGGATGTTGTTGCACATGGTATACCAAAACCTTGTTGGATTGTGTTTTCCTTGTGAGCTACCGAGTCACATTTAATTGATCCTATGGATGCATTTTATCCTTGTAGGAGCCCCTAAGTTCTCCCTTGCATTTGAAATCTTAGCCAACATTCTTTGAAGGGCCTCTACCTTGTCTGTCAATTTTGCATTCTTTTCTTCCATCTTGCCTCCTTTGATCCTTTGTTCCTTTAGCTCTTGAGTGATCATGAATTCCTTTATATCCCTTTCTCAAATTTCTATTATGGTATTATATTCAACATCTTTCGTCTACGACATGTCTTTCATACTTCTTGAACCATCTTCTCATTCTAGAGGTTTCACAACATAAGTGTTATCACATAAAAATGACCCACCTAGACCAAAATGTCAAATGTAAGGAAATAGTCCAACGACTACAGGTTTCATGTAAGTTACACCTTATCCCCTTGAATTAACTTTAGGACCTATTTTCCTAAAGTTGATTTCAATCAAAAGGCCATAAAAACCCCACTTTCATGTAATAATCCCATAAATTAGCTTTAAAAGCTCTTTTTAAAGTTAATTTTAATTGTTTAAGTCATAAAGTACTTTTATGACTTTCCCTTCTAATTTTATTTCAAAAAAACAAAAATATGAGTAAATATCATATTTTCCTTATAAAATGAGGGGTCTTACCCCATTTCATTCACATGCATAGAAAGATCCCAATTTGTTGTCTCTCATCTCCCATTTCATTCCCATATTCTTATTGTAGCATTTTCCCTAGTTTGCCCCTTTCTCATTTGAAAACCTAATTTTTGAAAGAGACCATCACTACAACAACCATCTACAACCAGAGAAGGAGGAGAACAACAACCAAAGCCACACATTTAGGGAAGCAAAGAACCCTCTCAAGGAGAGGCCACCAAAGGATCCAAGTCTTTAGCATATTTCTCAATAGGTGTACATGTAAAGATTATTATCATTGGGTAATGAAGATTTAATTTATTCTTTGTATTTGGTGTTCATGTTTTATTTATGTTGCATGTCTTTTCATTTTCACTGAATAGTAGAGAACTTAGGGTAAATTTATTGCATGAAAAACTAGGGTTTTAGTTCTTTAACCCCATTTGTCTATAACTTTGTAGCAACCCTCAAAGTTTGCATATATGCTCACTCTTGATGTAGATTTGCACCAACAGAAGGCAATTCCATTGAGGGTTTGATCCAAGCTCAAGATCCTTGGTTGCGGGTTTGTATTAAATGGTTGTTTTTTCCATTTTTATTTTGTTTTTGAGTTTTTTAGGGTTTCTAGTTTCTTATGACTTTTTTTTCCGTGTTTATAGGTTACTGGTGCTGGAAAATCACTCAGGAGTCCACTAGAGCCAAGACCACATGTGTAGATTCATCCCCAGGGACCAACACACTAAACTAGGGGGTTTCTTGCATTGACCAATGCATTAATTGAGTGCAATAAGTGTGTTGAGCATTGCTTCTATTTCCCTATTTTATTGTGTTGGTCCATGGGGATAAATTTGCACCTATAGCCTTAGCTCTGAGGGACTCTTGAGAGTGATTTTTTTGCACCTCTAACCTGCAAACACGAACATAAACTCACAAAAAGTTAGAAACCCTAAAAAACCTCATGAAAACAAAATAAAAATGGGAAAAACAACCATTTACCACACACCCACAACTAGGGATCTTGAGATTGGCTTAGATCCCCAGTGGAGTTACCATTTTGTTGGTGCAAATATGTAAACCAAGTGAGAAAATTTGTAATCTTTGTGGTTGCTACAAAGCTACAGACAAATGAGATTAGAAAACTAAAAGCCCTAGCTTTCCATGCAATAAATTTATCCTAATATGTTTGAAAAAAATATGAGTAAATATCATAGTTGGCCTATAAAAGGAGAGGTCTCACCCCATTTCATTCATATGCATAAATAGATCCATCATTTTTACTCCCTCATCTCCCATTTTTCTCTCATACCCTCATTGTAGCATTTTCCCTAGTATGTCACTTTCTCATTCAAAACCCTAGTTTGTGAAAGTGACCATCACTACAACAACCATCTACAAATAGAGGAGGAGGAGAGTAGTAGCAAAATCCACACATGTAGGGAAGAAAAGAACCCTCCCAAGGAAAGATCAGTAGAGGATCCAAGTTTTCAAGGATTTTCTCCATAGGTGTACATGTAAATATTCTTATCATTGGGTAATGAAAAATTAATTTATTCTTTGTATTTTTTGTTCATGTTTTATTCGTGTTGTATGTCCTTTCTTTTCATTGAATAATATATATCTTAGCGTAAATTTCATGCATGGAAAACTAGGGTTTTATTTTTCTAACCCCATTTGTCTATAGTTTTGTAGCAACCACAAAGTTTGTAGATCTGCTCACTCTTGCTAAATATTTTCACCAACAATAGGCACCTATTTGGGTGGTCATGGTCGCCTTTATATCCTGGCTTATCACACCCTCAGTAAACTAAGACAAACATGAGGGAATTTTCGTACTGATATGAGAGGCCATTATCTTATGCCAAAATAAATATCCACACCATACAAATGTTGAGACAAAACTAAAATCAAGCCGGGTTGAGACTGAAGTTGAGAAATAGCGCCTAGCGAAAACTGCCTTCTTGATATATGGATGTCATTGGGCAATACAAGAGGCCACTCCACTTGCAATATGAGAAAGAACCCATGATGAGAGTCCAACCATATAGTGCAAGAGTTGTGATGAGAGGTTAGCCAATGTAGCCTGCGAAGAGATACAAGACTCTCGACCTTTCTTATGCTCCATCTCTAGGGTACTCCAGTGTATCCTACAGCCAATCTTCCACCTCTAGCACCATATGTGTAAGAGCATAGTTGATTGAAGGAATGAAATGACCCTTTGTCCTTGACATTGTGATATGTTTTCCATTTGACGATCTCCATACAATTCTTAAATGGTGATTTTAATGTTGGTGTAATAGTGGGAGGTCTGATGTAATTCCTCCTATCCAAAGTTTTCATTTTCCAAATGAAGCTCTCCAATCCCCATTTACAAGGTCGCAAAGCCATTTCAAGGAATGCGGGAGATTTGAAACTTCCCCCCCTTGATTTGTGATTTCCCAACTTGGAAGGTTATGGCTTCATTTGCTTTATGATCTACTGCAACATTGAGTTATGTGAGAACATTAAAGAACTTGATGTTTTCAAACCAATTTGTTAGGATTTGGGCGTGAAGGATCATTTGTTTGAGGGAAATATCCTTTGACGTCGTATGAAAATCCAATTGTTTGATAACAAGGTTGGAGTCTCCTACCACAATAACCCTCCTTATCCCTTGAGTCATTAACAACTTTAACCCTTGAAAGACTGCCAATGCTTTTGGATTGTTGTCGGTTCCTTCTCCTCTCCACTAAGCATAGCTAAACTCTAGCTTTCCTTCCAGATTGATGGTAATTCCCCTGACATGTGCCGACTCTGAATTTCGTTTCAAGGTACCATCAAAAAAGATAATGTACTTGGTTTTTTGGGCAATCCATTGCTCCTTTCTAACACTCTCAAATATCACTGGCCATAGTGAATTATCCCACAATCAAGTGATGAGTGTCTTGATCGAATTGTCTCTTACCAACATATATTTTATCCATTATTTTTCTTGCACAATTAGAGATATGGGATTTTTCTTGATGTTTCCTTTTGAGAGTATTGTCTCTTATAGAAATCCATTTATTTGTGTTGCTACCAGATAGGGAAGCAAGGTTTCTTGCCTTTTTTTCTATCCCTCCTCGAGCAAGCCAAATTTTCTAGCATATGAATTTTGGAGTTACCATCCATACTTGCTTTAAAAGACATTTTTTTTTAAGTTTCCATGGTAATTCTAGTGCTAGGTTACAAACATTTCTCTAACATTCCGAGGAGGGTCTTGAGAGCCTCCTAGTTCTTTATGCACCAATAACCAAAATTGTTGAGAAAACTCACATTCTAGGAAATGATGGCTTGATGTTTCCTCTTGTTGACAAAAAAAAAGGAGATTTCGAAGGACCTTGAATCCCTCGCCTCTTCAATTTTTCACATAATATTTTTTCCATATACCAACATCTAGAAAAATGCCTTAAATTTGGCAAAGTAGTCTTCTATCCATACGACCTTACAAACTGTCGATTTAGAAGATTGTGATTGTGAGAGAATTTTTTTTCATAGCCTCGCAACACAGTGTAATTTCCCCCTTTCCCCCCTATCCTTGGTTCTCTGGAGTTCTCTTGTTGATAGGAGCCACCCCTTAAGAAGCATATGGAGGGAGGAAACCTTGTCTTGGAGTGGTTTCGACTCATTAATTTCCTTCCAAACAATCCATATTCCTTATTTTGTGTCCTCCCATTATGAGATATCATAAAGTGTTACCAATTCATGCTCCTTCATCCACTCTCTTAATTCTAGGAGCTCGTATAAGGTATTAAAGGGAGGATTCCCAATATATTGTCCTCACAAATTTTGATGTGCCTTATGTTCCCTATCATCCAATGCAAATATCCAATGTATAATTTCACCCGCTATGCAATAATTTGTAGATTGGTGATCCTTTCTTTTTTTAATTAACCTGGAAGTAGGTGGTCCAAACATTAGAGTTGATTTCCTCTCAGGTATTTTTTAAGAACACTGTGCAATAAAGTTGCTTATTACTTTCCTCTTAAAAATGTTTTAATGTAATAATTCTGCATAGTCCAACAAATTTTAAAAATACATTAAAGCATTAATTGTGTAGAGAGAGGATTGCAATCATCCATGCCACATTTGTTCAACAATTCTACAATTTACTTCTTCTGGGAGATGAATACATGCTTTTGATTTTGAGTTACTTTAATACCCAAGTAGTAGTGAATATCTCCCATGTCTATCATCTCAAAACCCTTCTTCAATTTTTTCTTTATGGATGCAATACATGCTTCATTGTTTCATGTTATCAAAAGATCATCTACATACACCACAAGATATGAAACCATTTTTCCAACTTTCTTGAAAAACAAAGTTGCATCATCAAGATTAAAATATTTGAAACTGATCTTCAAAATATGCTTAGTCAGATTTTCATACCATGTGTGACGTGCTTGCTTTAGTCTATACAAATGCTTGATGATATTCCATACCTTATTTTCTTGACCCTTCAAAATAAATCCTTCTAGTTGAGACATGTAGACATTCTCCTTCAAGTCTCCATTTGAGAAGGCTCTCTTCACATCCATGTGATGAACCTTTCACCTATTATGCGCTACCAAAGTCAACAATGCATGAAAGGTATCCTATTTTGTTGTGGGGGAAAAAATCTTCTCATAGTCTATGCCTTCTTTCTGTGCATATCCTTTTGCTACAAGCCTTGCCTTATGTTTGTCAAGTGAGCCATCTGATTTGTACTTATTCTTGTAGACCCACCTACAACCAATTGCTTTGGCTATGAATGAAAGATCTACCAACTTCCATGTCCCATTCTTGATCAAAGAATCATACTCCTTCCACATGGATTCTTTCTACTCATCATGAGAATCAACGTCTTCAAAAGAAGTTGGTTCAAAGTTAGTAGATAAATTCAATCCACAATCATATGAAACATCCATATCATTTACATCACATAAATATGAATTATCTACATCACCTCCATCTTGTTTGATTAAACTTCTACTTCTTGTATTTCCAACCTCGTCAGTATGAACACTTTCAAGTGTTTTTATGAGACACTTTGGACCTTTCTGAGGTGAGCCATGTTTCTCCACTGATTTAGATGGTGAAACATTCCCATAATTTTCAACCTTTCAATGCTCTCAATCACATCATCCAATTGAACTCCATGTTCCCATGAAGTGGTTGGACCTTCTTCATGAGGGGGAGATGGCACTTCAAAAGGAGATTCCAAATATTGATCCAAGATAGGGATCCCCCCTTAAATATGTGGAATCTCATCATCAAACTCATGATATGTCTTTACATAGGTGAAGCTATCTAGATGATCAAGTTATCAACCAATAATTTTGTCATTCTTAGTGGATTCAAGAAAAACCATATCTGTGGAAATAACAAACTTTTTGTTTACCTCATCATAAAGACATTATTCCTTGGTGGTATTTGAGTACCCCAAGAAGATGCACTTTGACTCCTTGCACTTAGTTTTTTTTCTTTTCTCCTTAGGAATTAAGGCATAGTAGGTGGAACCAAAAACCTTGAGATGCCTCACCAAAGGAATGCAACCATACCACATTTCATAAGGAGTCTTATTTCCAAGAGCATGAGATGGACTTATGTTTTTCACATACATTGCACATAGAACTGCAACAACGCAAAACATCAACTTCACATTCTTGAAAAATAGAATTGACTATACCATTTTCAAGAGTGTCGTGTTCATTCTTTCCGATACACCATTCTACTAAGGAGTTTATGGAATAATGGTTTGATGTTTTATTCCATGTTGATGAAGATAGATTTCAAATTCATTACAAGTATGTTCCCCTCCATTATGAGTACAAAGAGTGCTAATACTAGATTGTGCTTCATTTTCAATACATACATGAAAAATTTTAAATGTTTCAAATGATTCAAACTTATGTTTCAACAAATAAACCCAATAAATCTTGTTGTAGTCATCAATAAAAGTAATGATGTATTTTTACCAAAATTAGATGGAACAGGCATGGGGCCACACAAATAAGAGTGTATCAACTCTATCTTTCTACATGATTTGGAAGTGGAATCATGAAAAGGTTGCTTGTTGTGTTTTCCAACGATACAAGCCTCACATTGTTTCAAATTCCTTAGAATGGTAGGGAAATCAGAAACACCATTTGTCTTCATCATACGAAGACTATCAAAGTTGATGTTCCCAAATCGAGCATGCCACAAGAGACTGGAAGATAATGTACCTTCATCATAGTGAGAAATATGTGCAAAATTGTGTGCCCATGCAGATGTCCCTTTCAACTTCAACAGTTTGCCATCCTCCCATCCTATCATAATGACCATGTCGTCGAAAGACCTTATTTCAACTGTCCCATTGAACATGTGAATGGAATGGCCTTGTTGTCAAATGTTAACAAGAGACAACAATTTCCTTTGCAACTCTGGAAGATAAAGAACAGTATTCAAAAGAAAATATGGGAATCCATGGAATTTGAGCATGATGGTATCAATTCTTACAAGTTTGAGACTAGATCTATCTGCAAAGTACATTGCACCCTCTACATTGTCATTCAATTCTTCAAAGAAATCTCTCTAAAATGTCATGTGGCAAGTAGCACCAATGTCAAGCAACTGGACATATCTCCAAGAATCAAATGAAGCTTTGAACAAATTTTCATTTATGCCAATAATGTAGTGAGAAACAACAAAATGAACAGATTCAAGATCTTTACCTTTGTCTTCCTTTTGTTCCTTAATGTCTTTGATATTCTCCTAGGGGATTCTACATGTCTTTGATTCATGTCGATTCTTACAACAACAAATACAATGAAGATCATACCTCTCACCTTGATTGTGTCTACCCCCCTGCCTCTAAAACTCTTCTTTCTACATCATCTCTTACTTCCTTCTCCTCTAGAAGAATCATGTGATTTATTCTTCCCTTTTTAAGCAAGGCACATAATGTCTCCAGTAGGATGATTTATCTTCTTTCCAATATCCTTATCACATTTTGCAATTTTTTCCGCCAAAGATTCAAAATTGAGGGACTTCAATTGTCCACTAGCTTGAAGTGATTTGAGATAGTGAGAATATGTGGGCTGGAGGGCCTTAATGAAGGCCATGAGAGAAATGTCTATTTGCACACTAGTGAAATCAATGTCATGCATGATGGCTTTAATATCAAAAGCTAAAGTCATGAGATCATTATCCTACATTTCAAGGTTGAAGAGCTTCATCAACAATTGAATTAGTTCCAACATTGAATATGAATCACACAGATCTTTCAATTTCTTTAAAGCACTCCAAGAATATTTGATAGATCTAATATGACAACTCACCTCTTCACTTACAAAAACAACGATCAAGACATACGATTCCTTGTCTTTATTCATCCATATGGAAAGCTTTTTATTTGTTATCAATTTGGTAGGTTTGGTATCGCCATCGTGAATGTCATCCCAAATATCATTGAATATGAGGGTTTGTTTGATATTCCTTGACCATTATGGATAGTTTTCTTATCTACTAAGCACCACACCAATAATGGAAACAAGAGAATTCATTTTCACCTCCAACAATCCAACTTATTTTCCATGATCTTTGAGTGCTATATATCTTCTGCGCTAAGATTAAATAAGGATATGGGAAAAAAAAGAACAATAATTAAGAATATGATAATCTCTTACAATAGGCAATGTAGGAAAGTGAGAATTGGGATCACAAAACTTCCCATCTCCACCATAAAGAAAATGAAACTAGTTCCACGATTGAATTGAGGAAATTTCTAGTTGTATTTAGTGAGGGTGTTGAGAGACAGAAGTGAATTATCATGGGATCAACTAGGAGTTTTAGAGGATGGGCTATCGACTAGTTTCCTTGTTGCAAAGTGTGGGGAAAAGAGTCATTGCATCATTTCCAATTTCCCAATATTTATTTTCTCCTTTCAAATACATACATATTTGAAGGAATGTAATATGTTATTTGTAATGTAATATGTTGGGTGTGTTAGACTTCCTATCCTTCTGAGTATTATGCCTCCCCTCTTGCAGGAAATACCCATAATGTTGATGCAACTCTATGCTTTAGCTCGCACCCTTTCCTCTTTTCTGCAAAGGGATAATTAAAATTTGTGGGGATCAATGTACTACGCTAGTACTCATTCATTGTATGCAACAATAATGTTGCTACTCCATAGAATAATCTTATATCCAACTTTTTTTCCTCCATGTATTAGACTACCCACTTAGTTTGCTAATGTGAAATAATAACAAGCTATGTGTATTCATGTGTAAGATCTTATGTAACGCGGCTTCATCTATCCACCACACTTTCATTGTGAAACACTCATTAATATATGCTAACACGTGAATCTAATTAATGGAATAGGAAGCTCTATATTTCTTCATTCTGCATTCTATATGAGGTTCTATCTTTCTACAAAATTAATCTTACCAATGAATGATTGGATTTCCCTTTTTGAGGATGGGGCTTGAATATTCTAAATTGCAATAACCCTCTCCAGATAAATATTGATTCTCAATTCAAATATAATATGCCCAAGGATTTTTCCTGTAGTGACACCGAAAATAGATTTTATAGGATTCAGAGACATTCTAAATTTTCTACATAGAAGAAAAACTTGTTTTAGATGATCAAAATGATCTTCTCGGTTTCTTGAATAAACAATCAAATCGTTAAGATAAATTTGAATTGTTTTACCAATCAAATCATCAAAGGTTATTTGCATAGCTCTTTGAAAAGTAGCTCCTACATTAATTAAACCAAAATACACCTGTTCATAAGAGAAGGTGCCCCAATGTGTGGTAAAAGTGGTTTTATATTTATCAACCCTATTGACTCGAATTTGATTATATCTTGAAAATACATCAAGAAATGAAATCATTTGAGATCCTGCCACTTGCCGTAAAATAAGTTCCATGTTAGGAAGAGGAAAATTGTCCTTAACACTTGCGTTATTCAAAGCACGAAAATCAACACATAATCTTATGTTACCATTATTTTCCCGTACTGGGATAAGGTTAGGGATCCCTGGAGGCGATAGGGAACAATTTAGGAGTGTTTATCAGCCTTGAACCCTCCTAGAACTATAAACTTGATCATAGATGGGCATGGATAAACATTTGATTCGACGTGAGAGACGATAAGATAAGCAATCTTGACCTGGTTTATGGGGACAAGTCTAGAAACAAAAAGTGAATTACTGGAAAATTATGTTTCGGTGTTACCGTTTCCATGAAATTAGCCATGTTCAAGCACATTGTACAAAGGTTTTCCCTTCGTTCTCACATTCCCCAAAGATTTGGCACAAGTCTACGAGTGCAAGAGATGTCACAAATCCCCTTCCAAATCCAAAGGAGGATCTCCACTCCAACCCTAAAAAAGTAGATGAGTCGGAAAGGCATCGACCGACTACCAAATCTTCTCTAAGTGACAAAAACTTAGGTATGAATATCCCCCCTTATTCAGTTCCTCCTATTGATCATGTCTCCCCTTCTCCCCCACTCCCTATCCCTCCCCCTATTCTAGATCCCCCCTTGAATCCCCATCCCTTCATGACCCCTTCCCGGTCCTCGTAGCCTTCCTTGAGGAGTCTGAAACGATTGTTCTGGACTTTTCTTCAGGTCCCCTTGATCCCTTGAAGTTCTCTTCCTGTCCTAGAATAAAATCTTATGACTTGTGATCCAAAGGAATAAGCATATCCTAGTCCCCACCTCATGGTGGTTTATCTCTTGAAACCCTTCAGTCTAACCCGGTGGGAAGGAAGTCAAACTTACTCAAAGCACACGTGAAGGAAATTTTGGAGATATGTAAAGGAAAACAAGATTCAATCACTGGATCCCTTAGAGAAAGGAATGTCCAGTCTTCCTACCCTAAATGATCAATCTCTCCTACAATGTGAGAGGGTTGGGTGTGCCCATAAAATTGTGTCCCTCAAGAGGCTCATCTAGAGCCTTAATCCATACATCTTTCTTCTCCAAGAAACAATGTGCTCGTGATCAAAATCTAAGACCCTCTTAGAACCTTGGTTGAAGAATTGGAATTTTTGTGCCTCGGTCACGGATGGAATGTCGGGTGGTTTGATTAAAGGATGGGGTCCCTCATGCAAATACTTATCCTCTTCATCCTTTTAGTTGACTATTTCTATTAAATTGAAGATAAATGATCTTGGTTTTTATTTCTTAGTTTTGAATATATATGGCCCCTATGTTGACAGAGTCCCATTTTGGGAAGAATTAATCTATGCAGGAGCTTTCAATGACCCCTTCTTGGTGGTAGGGGGTGATCTTAAGTTTTCTCTTTCCCATAGAGAAGTATAGGGGGGAAATGCAAAGGTGTATAATAAAAGAGATTATTTTCTCTCTCTCCTGACCAAACTTCATTTGGTGGATATAGAGCCTCTTAAATTAGTCCCTACCTAGCGTAATGTTAGCTGGATGAGGAAGGAAGGAAGGAAGTAGTAACCAAAGGATGAGGAAGGAATTAGTAACCAAGAGGCTGGACATATTTTTGGTAATGAAGGCTCTTTTGAAAAAAATATATTGGTCAACTCTTTGGTTAATGAAGGAGGCGGCTCAGACCACATACCTATTATTCTCAAAATTAAATCGCAGACAAAGAAATACCCCTATCCTTTCAATTTTAACCGTATATGGATGGAAGAAGAAGATTTCCAGGCCTTGGTTTAAAAAATCATGGAAAAATATGAATTCATAGGACTCTCTCTCTCTTTGACAGAACAGTTTGCAGATAATCTTAGAAGGGTTAAAAAAGCAATCAAAGATTGGATATCCATTTTCAAAGCTCATAGTCAGAGGCAAATTCTAGAAGTGGAGGAAAAGATAAAATTCTTGTATCAGAGGATAGATGAACTTCTTCTAAGTGAAGACCAATTAACTGTGCTAAAGAACTAGGAAGTGAAAAAACTGTATTTTCTAAAGAAAGAGGAAGAGCAGTGGAGACTTAAAAGCAGATCCTTATGGCTCAAAGATGACGATAACAATACTAAATACTTTCATCAATTCACAAATTGAAAGAAGAATGTCAACACAATATGGGATATAAGGAATGAATATGATAGAATGGTCAGCTCCTTTGAGAAAAAAACAGAAGCAAGGGTGAGTTATTTCCAGACACTTTTCAAATCCTCGAGAGTGTGTCCAATTTAGACTATTCTACAAGTGGTATCAAATTTTTTGAGAGCCTTTGACGAGGAAATGAACAAGTCTCTAGAAGTGGAAGTGTCAAAAGGGGAATTGTAATCAACCCTTTTTTCCATGAATTCCCAGGGCCAGATAGTTTTTTGGTGGAATGTTTTATGGGATTCTAAGATTTCATAAAGAAGGATATTCTACAGATGGTGAGTGAATCCTAGAGATCCGGAAAGATATTGGGGGATTTGAATTCTACTTTTATCTACTTTATCCCCAAGAAGAAAGAATGCTCTTCCTTTAGGGATTATAGGCCCATATATTGCTGCAATCTGGCATACAAATTAATTAAAAATATCATTGCAATAAGATTCAAACCGTTTCTAAGTAAAATAATTGGGGATGAACAGTTTGGTTTCTTGATCAATCGTCAAATTCATGATGCGATGGCTTTATCTTAAGAGGTCTTACACTCGGTCAACATATCGAGGGAAAAATTAGCATTGCTCAAACTAGATCTCTCAAAGGAACATGACAAGGTTAACTGGACTTTCCTTAGGCTAGATATTATTTGTATGGGGGTGTTGATTCCCACTGTCACTAGATTATGGGGTGCATAGAATCGGCCTCTTTGGCAGTCCTCATCAATGACTCTCCCTCTAGTTTCTTCAGAGCCACCAGAGGTCTAAGACATGAATGTGCTCTTTCCCTATTCCTCTTTCTTATTATATCATTTTCTCTAAGCAGATTGATCAAGGTGGAAAAAGAAAAACATAAACTAAGTGGTTTTAAAGTCTTTGAGAGCGAATCTATTTCCCATATCCTCTTTGTAGATGACATATTTTGTTGCATTCAAGGTTCAATAGGAATTAAATCATAATTCAAAAAGGTGCTCAAGTTATTTTGCACGACCACTGGTATGAAGATGAACTTTGACAAATCTTCAGTTATCTTTCACAATTGGCATGAAAGAGAACTTAAACAAATGGTGAGACTAAGAACAAGTACCTAGGTTTCTTCTTAAATCCTGACAAGTACTATATCTTGGATTGGAGTTGGTTGATAAAGAAAATCAAGGGATGTATCTCAGTTTGGGTGAATAGATTTGTCACGGGGAGGCAGATTGGTCTTATTGAAGTCAATTTTTGAAAGTATTCATGTTTATTGGGCGTCGATCGCTACGATTTTGAAAGCAATTCTGAACAAAATTCACAAAATTAGTCGTCGTTATCTGTGGGCTGGTCAAGGTGCCCTAAAAGGGATCCATCTTTCTAAGTTGTCTTCCATTGCATCCTCAATAGAGCTAGGGTGGCGGGGTTTAAAATACATCACTATTTTCTCTCAAGCACTTACAGGGAAGAGTCTATGGAGAATGAACGCAGGGTCCTCTCTGTAGTTTAGAGTGTTGCAATCTAAATATTTCTTAGGCAAATCGATCATGGAATGGATCATAGAACCTCAAAAATCAAAGAGAGGCTCAATGGTATGGAAGGCTTTGGTGCAGGCCTTCCCATTGGTCATAGAATGGGTAGCATAGATGATGCAGGCCCCCTACTCCCACATAAGACTGCGCGACCTCACAGTCAAAGGATCTCCGATTCTTGAGTCTGATGACTCTCTGAAACCTTAATGGTTTCCTTCTATGTCGAGACACAGGCCCTTTCAGCTTCTTGGTACAAGTCCGATAGAACCCACGACCTTCCCTTTCTCCCTACTGCGAAATATCAGAGTGTTGAATGATAACTCCTTTTCAGATAAGCCCCCTCTCGAATGTGACCTTGGGTGATGACCATGCAATTGCGGGCACGGCCACAAGCGGTTTGGAATCAAACTAATTTTGGGCCCACAATGCTCCTCCAACCTCCACGTGTCCTCTTGATGAAACCACGGTTTGGATTGCGGTCCTCCCTCTATATTTTAAACTCTGCGCTACTCATGTCCCCGCAATGCGATGGGATCATCGATCTCACGATCTTGTTGATACTGTATAAATCGATGACTCAGATCTGCACCTTTCAACTCTACGGACCAGATCTGCCTCTCCTAGATCAACGACTATCATCTCTTCGCAATTCCAGACTCCGAGAGTTTGAAATATCAAATCCATCCCTCTTTCGTATTCCAACCTTCTAGAGCTCACGATTTGTAGACACCTATCCTACCAATCAAAGGTCTTACTTCCACTTCGGGTGCTTGACCATTCAACCCAAACCAAGGGTTCTGCAACCCTCTTCTCGATCGACGGTCGAGATTTTTCTTAGGGCTTCGGACTTCTAAGATCTCAAATCTCAAGCCTTTTTCCCAATGGATTTTATCTAGAGTCTCCAATCCTGTGACGTGTGTCCTCCTGATCTAACAATCGAGGATCACTTTAGGTCTTTACCCAGAGTTAACATATTTTCACCACGTCTCCTCCCAATCCAATGTCTATGAATCACTTCGGGTGTTTACCCAGAGTTCATGGATTCGTTCCACGTCTCCCTTTGATCTCATGGTCTAGATTTTATTTCGGGTCTTCGTTCTCCGATGATCTCAGTTATCAAACTGAAAACCCACTTCAACTTTTCCCCAGAGCTCAAGATATGTTAACAAGTGTCCCTCCACAAATCAATGACTCATGGCTCTTTGGGTATTCGAGCTTCGGGTGCTTCAACACTTCAGCCTCCTCCTTCCTCTTGATCTCTCGATCTGTCGACACATACCCTTCTGAATCAATGATCTAGGTTCACTCCGACCCTTCGACTCTCTGCGCTTCAGGAATCTCAAGTTTCAAACTTGACTCCTCCTTGGCTTCATGGTATCTGACAGTCCATATCCTCTCTCACAATCTGATGCTTGATCCTTGCTCCGAAAATATGATGGCTCGGATCTATTCCTATGATCGAACAACTGAGATTCTACTTTGGGGTTTCGTCTCTCTGGACTCTGGGAATTTGAGTTCTCAAAACCTTGATAGGTTCTCTCTCCTCTGTGTGCGAAGGTGCTAAGGCTCGTGCACCTCCCTCTGATCCAATGACTGTCGATATTCTTCACTATGATCCAACGATCATGATCGCTCCTCTTCCTGAGCTTTTGATATCTCCACTTGGAATATTTATCATCCTTCAAAGGTTTCGAACCTTTGTCTTTTCTACGAATCCAGCTCTGGGATCTCGTCAACACTCGTGAAAAGTGTTATCTCTTATGAGATTTTGTCCTTAAAATGATTTCGATCTCCCATGCACACCTTTCTCAGGATTTCGAATAACTCAATTCGAAGGATTTCTTGGAAATAAATTATTCTCACCCACTTGGCGTTCCTTTGTTCTGGTTCTTCGACGCTTGGTCGCTTATTGAAATTGTGCACACCTTGAATCTGGTCTAAGTTTCTCTTGTTCTTTCTCTGAAATCATCTGAGTCAACCTGATACTCAGTCGACACACTCCTTGCATTCGGGATGCACACCTTGCATACGAGTGTCAGAAGAGAAACAATTGAAACTCATCCAGCTTCGTCACGAACTCATACAATCACTCTCTCGAACACCCATACATGAAAGAAAATGAAAATAACCACACATAGAATATAACATCCATTCATTCATACATCAAACGAACGCAGTCCAAAGACTTGGGACAATTATGTTTATTCTATTCATTCATGAAAACGTAAATTACATAGTGTTTCTTCTACTCTACTCTGTTATATGATCTCTCTGATCTCTATCTCCTACAATCCCCATACATTCTCATACTCTCCTCTCTCTTACAATGCAACAATAATCTATGTATCTAAGGACTAGCTCCACCAACTCTCTTGTCCCGTCTGAAATCTATCCTATCAAATTCAAAGTTGTTACATACTTTGTCCTGTTACAATAACTACCAGTTATTGCTAGATAGAGTCAACACTCCATATCTGCAATCCCTTATAGTCCTTCATGACTTTACAAACAAGTTACACTTTTAAAATGTTGATTACAAAATATCTCAACAACTAATTTATCTCTGAAATAAATGTTGATTTAAAACTCGGTCCTGCTAAGATGTCATTTGTTTGCCTCCACACGTGCATTGTTGACTTGAAGGCGATGCTCCTGCATCATAATCCTCTGGTTAAAAAATTTCATGGACTCCTGTCCATGAGTTCCTGCACTTTCTTTCCATGCTTCAAAATATCAAGTTCTGTGATCCAACTTGCATCTTCCATTGGATGATCTTTTCACTTCACTAAGTATTCAGCATATGTCTTCCTCTTGGTCTTCTTTCCATCCCTCTATTCAATGTTTTTCTCCATCTGAATTTTTTTCTGTTGTGGGCAATTTCTCTTCCCACTGAATTTTTTTCTGATCATCTGATTCTCCTTCTTCATCTCTCCTGTAAGGATACATGTCTGCAACATTGAATATTGGAGATATCCCAACATTGTCTGGTAACTCAATTTCATAAGCATTGGCTGTGAATTTTCTGAGAATCTTGCATGGTCCTATCTTCTTCATCTTCAATTTGTTATATGTTCCCCTTTGAAACCTCTCTTTTCTTAAATGAACTAAAACTTCATCTCCAACTTTGAATTGAAATTCTCTCCTCTTTTGATCAACTCTGCTCTTATATTTCTGGTTGTTGTCCTGTAGTTGTTCTCTGACTCTGTGATGGAGTTTTTGCATTTTTGTTGTAAAATCCTCTACTCCAACACTTCTGAACTCATCTTGATTCAGATCTCTCAACTTTGTAATCCCTCTTGGTTGTATACCATACACAATTTCAAATGGCCTTTTTCCTATGCTCATGTTCACTGAATTGTTGAATGCAAATTATGCTTGTGCCAGAATCTGATCTCGTTGTTGACCTTTCTTAGTGACTAAACTTCCTAACAAGTTTTTGAGACTCATGTTTACTACTTCAGTCTATCCATCTGTCTGAGGGTGATATGTTGAACTAAAGGACAAGTTTGTCCCCAACATTTTCCATAGAGTCCTCCAAAAGTGTCCTACAAATTTGGTGTCCCTGTCTGAAACTATGCTCCTCGACAATCCATGTAGTCTCACTAGTTCTCTGAAAACCAAATTGGCGATGTGGGTAGCATCGTTTGTCTTCTAGCATGGTATGAAATGTGCCATTTTTGAGAATTTTTCCACCACAACAAATATGGAATCACTCCCTTTTTGAGTTCTAGGCAATCCTAAAACAAAATCCATACTGATTGCATCCCACGACCTTTCTGGAATTGGTAATGGTTGATACAAACCAGTGTTTTGTTGTCTTCCTTTTTCATATCGACAAATTCTGGATTTGTTCACAAACTTTTTCACTTTTTCTCTCATGCTCGGCCAATAATACGAATTGCATAGCTCGGCAAATGTCTTATCATGACCAAAATTTCCAGCTAAACCTCCATTATGTTTCTCTTTCAGCGGGTTATCCCTCATTGAGCATTTTGGTATGCATAATTGGCTTCCCTTGAACAACAATCCATCCTGGATCAAATATTCAGTCCACGGGCTTCTGTCTCCCAATGAAGGATTCTTGCATGCCTCATAAGCCTTCTTGAAATCTGCATCTTTTTTATACATCTCCTTAAGGTGTTCGAACCCTAAGGTCTCCACTTGGAATTATTGTACAATCAAACTTCTCCTGCTCAAAGCATATGCAGCTTTGTTAGTAGTTCCAACAATGTGTTTAATAACAAAAGTAAAATTATGCATAAATTCTACCCATTTTGCATGTTTCTGATTCAACTTTTCTTGCCTAGTAATAAACTGTAAATCTTGATTATCACTGTACAAGACAAAATCTTTAGGAATTAGATAGTGTCTCCACTTCTTCAAAGCTTGAATCATTTCATAAAATTCCTTGTCATACATGGACTACTTTTGCTTGGTGTCATTCAGTTTCTCACTGAAATAAGCAACTGGCCCATTGTCCTGACTCAAGACTGATCCAATAGCTAATCCACTTGCATCACATATCACTTGAAATGTTTTTCCAAAATCTGGAAAGATCAGAATTGGTTGCTCTGTGATTTTCTCCTTCAACACTTTGAAACTTTTTTCATCTTTCTTTATCCAATTAAAGGACTTGTGCTTCTTCTTCGTAGTGTCAAGCATGGGTGCACATATACCACTAAAATTTCTGATAAACTTTCTATAAAAACTTGCTAACCCATGAAAACTTCTCACCTCAAAATGTTGCTTGGTGATGGCCATTCTCCGATTTCTCTCACCTTTTCTGGATCCATCTTCAATTCATTTGAAGATATTAAGAAACCCAAATATATGAGCTCCTTCTTCATAAAAGAACTTTTCTTCGGATTTATCAGCAATTTCTCTTGTTGCAACCTTTCCATCACTGATGTCAAATGTTTTAAGTCTTCTCTCTTTGTCTTACTAAATATTAGTATGTCATCCATATATACTATGACAAATTTGTCTATGAAGTCTTTCAACACTTCATTCATTAACCTCATAAATTTGCTTGGTACATTTGTCAACCCAAACGACATGACCAACCATTCAAACAATCCTTCATTTGTCTTGAATGTTGTTTTCCATTCATCTCCCTCTCTCATCTGTATTTGATGATATCCACTTTTCAAGTCTATATTGGAAAAATAGCTTGCTCCACTTAAACAATCCATCAAATCATCCATCCTTAGTAAAGGGAATTTGTACCTAATGGTTATCTTGTTGATGGCTCGGGAATCTGTACGCATTCTCCATCCTCCATCTTTCTTTGGAATTAACACAGTTGGTACTGTGCATGGGCTTAGGCTTCCGATGACTAAAGATTTATCCAACAACTCCTGGACTTGGTTTTTGACTTCCTCATTCTCTCTAGGTGTCAACCTATAAGTTGCTTTGTTTGGTAAACTAGCTCCTGGAATAAGGTCAATATGATGACTTATACTCCTAATAGGTGGAAATGAGTTAGGTAACTCATCCACTACTATATCAATAAAGTTTTCTAATAGTTCCTGGATTTCTACAGGCAAATCTTCCACAGAAGTATTTGTAAGGATAACTCTAGGCTTCCTCACTACAACAAACTGCAATTCTTTCTCCTTCTTGACTTCATTCAAGATCTCCTTCCCACTCATGAGAAGTATGATTGAACTAACTTCTCTCTTTTTCTCTTTGTCTTCTATGGGTAACAACATATGTGTCCTACCATTCTTTTCTAGGGTATAAGTATTCTTTATTCCATCATGAATAACTTTTCGGTCATACTGCCACGGCCGCCCAAATAAAATATGACAGACATCCATAGCAATTACATCACATAATATTTCATCCCTATAACCTCCTATTTTAAATTCAACTTGGCATTGTTGGCGTACCATTAATTTATGTCCTTTCTGCAACCATGATACCTTGTATGGGTTTGGATGTGCAGTTTTCTTCAGCTCCAGATTTTCCACCATCTCCATGGATATTAGGTTGTCAGTGCTCCCACTGTCTATGATCACCTTGCAAACTATGTCTTTCTCTTTGCAAGCAGTTTTGAACAGACTTGTTCATTGAATTGGTTCCTCTGGTTCCTTTTCTGGTTTAAGAAGAATTTTCCTCATCATGAGGTTCCCTCCTCCTTCTGTTGCTTATGCTTTCACATTATTCTGTGCTTCAACAATGTGTGATTCTCCACCTCCTTCTCTTTTTCTGTCGGGACATTCCCAAGATTTGTGTCCTTCTTTTCCACAGGTATAACATTTAACCACACCTCCTCTGGCTCTTCCTCTTCCTCTTCCTTTAGAAAAAGAACTTCTTCCTCCATATTGTCCTTCTTTAGTACTTCCACCCTTCTCATGGTGATTATGTTTCTTGTCAGCTTCAGGTTTTGCTTCTGCAACTTCTCCCTCCTGGTTCCCTTACCTCTGCTTGAATTTCCTCCTCTGCTTCGTTGTCTTTGCTTCCTGGCCAATTTTTCTTCAACTTTCAAGGTTTCTTGATAAGTATCCTCGATTGTACTAACCGACATCATGTTGATCTCTTCTTGGATTTCATATCTCAACCCGTTGATATATCTAGTTGTCTTCTCATCTTCATTTTCTTTCTGTCCAACCCTGATATTCAATCTGTAAAATTCCTCAGTGTACTCTTTCACTGATAAGCCCCTCTGTTTCAGATTCTGCAATCTCCTGAACAGATTGATTTGGTAATCCTTTGGGATGCATTTGGCTTTCATCTTGGCTACCATCCTATCTCAGTTCTTAATTTTTTTCTTACCATTTCTCTTACATTCGGCTTGCAGTTCATCCCACCATAGTGTTGCATGACCTTTCAGTCTTGTCACTGCATGCTTCACCATCTTGTCTTCTTCGATATCTTCATAATCGAAGTATTTGTCCATAGCACGTACCCAATCCAACAATTCTTCAACTTCTAAATTGCCTTCATACATTGGTACCTTTATTCTTTCTCTGGATCCTATTTTTTAAACAAGTTTTATTAAGCGATCTTGTGCAGCATCCTCTGCTACATTTTCTTCGACCTCTTCTTCTTCACTCTCAGCTTCACTGATATCTCCAATGTCGAGTGCTCTCTTTTGTGTTGTTTCCATGGGGTCCAGTCTCATTCGGAGTTGCCTCATTTCTTCTTCCATCTCTGCATTCTCTCTACGCCTTCTGGGTGGCATGATTTTCACTGCATCACCTACAAACAAAAATCAAGTTTCTGATACCACAAATGATATCAAGTTACCTCCTTTCTCCTTTTGTCTGTTGTCTGCAAAAACAATTAATATCGGCTCTGATACCACCTAATGCAACCCCCCTACTCACACGTAGTACTACGCGACCTCCCGGTCAAAGGATATTCGATTCTTGAGTCTGATGACTCTCTGAAACCTTAATGGTTTCCTTTTGTGTCAAGACATGGGCCCTTTCGACTTCTTGGTGCAAGTCTGATAGAACTCATGACCTTCCCTTTCGCCTTCCTGCAAAATCTCAGAGTGTTGAGAGACAACTCCTTTTCAGATAAGCCCCCTCTCGAATGTGACCTTGGGCAATGACCACGCGATTGTGAGTGCGGCCACAAGGAGTTTGAAATCAAACTACTTTTGGGCCCGCAATGCTCCTCCATCCTCCACGTGTCCTCTTGATGAAACCACGATTTTGATTGTAGCCCGCCCTCTATATTTTAAACTTCGTGCTACTCCTATCCTCGCAATGCCATGGGATCGTCGATCTCGCGATCTTGACAATATTGTCTAAATCGATGGTTCAGATCTACGCCTTTCAACTCTACGGACCAGATCTTCCCCTCATAGATCAACAACTATGATCTCTTTGCAATTCCAGACTTCGGGAGTTTGAAATATCAAATCCATCCCTCTTCCGTATTCCAACCTTCCAGAGCTGGCGATCTGTAGACACCTGTCCTTCCAATCAACAGTCTTACTTCCACTTTGAGTGCTTAACTATTCAACCCAAATCAAGGGTTCTGTAACCCTCTTCTCGATCGACAGTGGAGATTTTTCTCAAGCCTTTTCCCCAATGGATTTTATCCGGAGTTTGAAATCCTCTTACACATGTTCTCCTTATCTGACAATTGAGTATCACTTCGGGTCTTTACTCAGAGTTAACATATTTGTGCCACATCTCCTCTGAATCCAACGACTATGAATCACTTTTGGTGTTTACCTGGAGTTCAGGGATTCATGCCACGTCTCCCTTGGATCTCACAGTCCAGATTTTATTTCGGGTCTTTGAGTCTTCCCGCTTTGATGATCTTAGTTCTCAAACTAAAAACCCACTTCAACTTTTCCCTGGAGCTCGAGATCTATTGACAAGTGTCCCTCCACATATCGATGGCTCATGGCTCTTCGAGTATTCGGGCTTCGGGTGCTTCAACATTTCAACCTCCACCTTCCTCTTGATATCTCGATCTGTCGACACGTACCCTCTTGAATAAACGATCCAGGTTCACTCTGGCCTTTCGGCTCTCCGCGCTTTAGGAATCTCAAGTTTCAAACTTGACTCCTCCTGGGCTTCACGGTATCTTACGGTCCAGATCCTCTCTGGCGATCCGACACTTGATCCTTGCTCCAAAAATCTGATGGCTCGGATCTGTTCCTGTGATCGGACGGTTGAGATTCTACTTCGGGATTTCAGCTCTCCGAACTCTGGGAATCTCAGTTCTCAAAACCTTGATAGGTTCTCTCTCCTCTATGTGAGAAGGCGCTAAGGCTTGTGCACCTCCCTCTGATCCGATGACTGTCGATCTTCTTCACTATGATCCAACGATCACGATCTCTCCTCTTCTTGAGCTTCTGATATCTCCACTTGGAATATTTATCAGCCTTCAAAGGTTTTGAACCTTTGTCTTTCCTACGAATCCAGCTCTGGGATCTCATCAACACTCGTGAAAAGTGTTATCTCTTCTGAGATTTTGTCCTTAAAATGATTTCGATCTCCCACGCACACCTTGCGTTCTCAAGATTATGAATAACTCAGTTCAAAGGATTTCTTGGAAAGAAATTATTCTCGCCCACATGGCGTTCCTCTGTTCTGGTTCTTCGATGCTTGGTTGCTTCTTGACGTTGTTCACACCTTGCACCTAGTCTAAGTTTGTCTTGTTCTCTCTCTGAACTCTTCTGAGTCAACCTGAGAATCAGTCGATGCACTCCTTGAGTTCGGGATGCATGCCTTGCATATGAGTGTCAAAAGAGAAACAATTGAAACTCATCCAGCTTCGTCACGAACACATACAGTCACTCTCTCGAACACTCATACATGAACAAAAATGAAAATAACCACACAGAGAATATAAAATTCATTCATTCATACATCAAATGAGCACAATCCAAGGATTTGGGACAATTTTGTCTGTTCTATTCATTCATGAAAACGTAAATTACATAGTGTTTCTTCTACTCTACTTTGTTCTATGATCTCTCTGATCTCTATCTCCTACAATACTCATACATTCTCATAGTCTCCTCTCTCTTATTACAATGCAACAATAATCTATCTATCTAAGGACTGGCTCCACGAGCTCTCTCGTCCTATCTGAAATCTAACCTATCAAATTCAAAGTTGTTACCTACTTTGTCCTATTACAATAACTACCAGTTATTTCCAGAAAGAGTCAACACTCCATATCTGCAATCCCTTACAGTCCTTCGTGACTTTACAAACAAGTTACATTTTTAAAATGTTGATTACAAAATATCTCAACAACCGATTTATCTCTGAAATAAATGTTGATTTGAAACTTGGTCTTGCTAAGATGTCATTCGTTTTTCTCCATGTGTGTGTTGTTGACTTGATGGTGATGCTCCTGCATCAATAGAAAATCAGGAATGGAAAATCTATCCGCCTGGGCGAAGACCCTTGCATTGGAGAAGGAAACTCTTTCAAGCTCTCAGATACTTTGATTCACTTCCTTAGAGATCAAAATTTAATTTGGTTGCATGATGCTAAGTCAGTGACCTTTGGCTCCATAGGTAGAGATGCTTTGTTATCCACAGAGAATATTGGTTTGAGAGGTTAGGAGGCATCATACTGGTACTCCTTTGTCGGTCTGTCGGTATCAAGCTTCACTTCCATTGACAAAAACACCCTGGATTCCTTGGTCTAGTTAAAGAACCTGAAGTTGAGTTCCTAGGATACAAGGCCAAACATGTATCCTAGCATGTAGGAGAGGTCAAATGGTTGTGGAGTCTAATCTGGAAGATTATCTCTCCAATTAAGTGAAAAATTACTTTATGGCTCGCTCTTAACAACAAATTACTAACATGGTACAATGATGTTAAGAGGGTATGGTGTGGTCCTAGTCGATGTTTGTTATGTCTTTCTCAAGAATAATATGTCTCACATATCTTTCTTTCTTGTTCCTATGCAACCTAGGTCTAGTCGAGGATCAATAATAGCATTCCCTCAAGGGTTGCTTGGAACAAGCCCTCTATTGAAGAATGCTTCAAAGAATGGATGGAAGATAGTGTGAACCATATGTGATATGGACTCCCTAGTATCATGATTTCCATTATATGGTGGGCTAGAAACATGAGTGTATTCAAGGACAAGCTTGTTCCACCTGAAGTGACAGCTGAAATAACTTTGAGAATGGTAGAAGATTTTAAAGATGAAGTGAAAACAAAGAAACCAAGAATGTCAATGATGCCTCCCATAGAATTTGAAATCAATTGTGGTTTCTTTGATGGTGCCTATCAAGGACACCCTCCAGTCTGCGACGTGGGGGTTTTCCTTCATTTAAAGCAAAACCATTACATCCACATCCATTATGCTCCAGAAATGGGCACAAACAACATAGTAGAATTTATATCCCTTTGGACCCTCTTGGAAGCTGCGGTCAAAAAGATGTCATAAAATTGCAAGTGTTGGGGGACTCGAATCTCACCATCGAATGGGCAAGGCAAAATATAAAGGTTCAATATATCAAACTTGAGTCTCTCCTCAGAGACATCAAACTTTTATTTCAATCTCTTGAATGGTCATCCTTCAACCATATCCTCCATGAACTAAATGATAAAGAAACTTGCTTTCCAAAGAAGAATTACAACTCCCTGTAGGTTTTTTTGGCTACTACGAGTTCATGGAAGGAGAGGAGATTGAAGCAATGGAATTCATACTGTAGGGCTATGGGGCCAACAATGTATATGTTTTTTGCAATTTTTGGTATGAAAAAATATTATGACAAGCTATGAATTATGTAAGCATCAATATAAGCAGATATAGTCAAAGTACTAGTTGATACAGACTGTAACATGTATATTCATTTCTTTTTTAATATAAAGTTTTTTTTTTGAGAAAAAAAGTTTTTCAATCTCTTTCCTAATAGTTTCTTCTAAAGTTGGATTAATAGGTCTTTGTCTTTGCGTTACCAGTTTTGCTTCTTGCTTAATAAGAATTGCATGTTGAATAATTTTAGGATCAAAACCATGTAAATCCTCATAAGATCAAGCAAAGACATCTTTAAATTCACAGAACAATACCATAAATTTATACTTTTCTTTCTCTCAAAATTGAGCTCCAATATTTAGAGTATTTGGATTTTCTTGAGTTGCAATGTTCATGAAAATAGTACTTCCTATGTTTATTTTTTACTCCTCCTCTCCTTTTACCTTTTGTTTCCAAAATCAGTGGGTGAGACTGAGCTTTCCAGAGGAGTCAATCCCTTTGGACGTCGATGGCACTTTTAGAAAGTGAAATTTAACATTTAACTTCTCGCTCCTTGGCATTAATCGTTGTAAACAACATTTGAATATCGACACAAATTAGGGCATGGGTTAGATTCAAGTGCAGGACTATAGGTCTTGTGTAATTTTATTTTCTACTCACTTCACCACATAAGCAATCACCTGGTACTTGCATTTGGTAGATGCAATATCTCTCTTTTTGGTGCACCCTCCAAAAGAAGCCATTATTGGCGAGCAAACAAACTATGACAACCAAAGAACATGGTGAAACCCAACGTGCTACAAATTCAATCATAGGAGTTAGTGACACAAGCATCGGTACACCCAAATGAATCAAAATGAACTACTCTAGTGCATAACTAGAGCACATGAGGGGCTACCAATCTGTTTGAGTGAATGGGCAATGCTTTGTCAAGGATTGCACAGGATATGTAAATACAAATCATAGCTCCATAACTCTTCCATAGTGTTAAAATTTTAATTAAAAAGTACCTAG
>ML794284.1:317971-359427 GCA_009831015.1 Picea engelmannii
TCTGAGGTATTTGATAAATTTAAAGAGTTTAAGGCTCTGGTAGAAAATCAGACAGAGAAGAAAATAAAGGTATTGAGAATAGATAATGGTGGAGAATTCTGCGGAAATGAATTCGAAGAATTTTGTAAGAAGTGTGGTATAGCAAGGAAGAAGACTACTCCATACAGTGACTCCTCAGCAGAATGGAGTTGCATAAAGGATGAACAAGACACCGATGGAAAAAGAAAGGAGGATGCTCAGTAGTGCCGAGTTAGGGCAGGAATTCTGGGCAGAGGCAATGGGTACAACATGTTACCTGGTCAATCGATCACCTTCATCAATGTCGGATGATAAAACTCCACACGAGGTATGGACTGGAAAGGAACCCTCTCTTCAACATCTTAGAGTGTTTGGTTGTGATGCTTATGCAAATGTTCCAAAGGAAAATAGGAGTAAGTTGGATAATAAAGCTGAAAAGTGTATCTTTATTGGTTATAAAGATGGTGTGAAAGGTTATAAGCTTTGGAACCCATAAACTAAGAAGAATGTTTACAGTTGGGATGTTGTTTTTAGAGAGGTAAAAGATGTTTCCAAACAAGAATTCCTACCAAGAAAAGAAGAACCTGAGAAAATAGAGCTTGAGTTGGATGATGCAAAATCTAAATCATCTGAAGAAGATGAAGCAGAAGAAGAAGAAGAACCGCATACCCTAGTATTGAGGAGAACAGTGAGAGAAATAAGGCAACCATAAAGGTATAGTCCACCTGATTTTTGTTCCAATTTTTCTTTATCTATTACTGATGATGATCCCAGAACTGTTAGGGAAGTAGTGAATTCATAGGATAGTAAACTTTGGAAGAAGGCCATGGTTGAAGAAATGGATGCCTTGGATAAGAATGAGGCATGGGATATATTTGATTTGTCAGTTGGAAGAAAATTTGTTGGTAGAAAATGGTTGTTTAAGAAGAAGTTTAATGCACAAGGAAAAGTGGAGAAATACAAAGCTCGGTTAGTAGCAAAAGGTTATTCCCAATTAGAGGGAATTTACTTTGGTGAGATTTTTTCTCCTATTGCTAAGTTAACTTCTATTAGATTTATTTTATCTATTGTTGTTGTTTTTGATCTTGAAGTGGAACAGATGGATGTGAAGACAACATTTCTACATGGGGATTTGGAAGAAGAAATCTACATGAAGCATCCAGAAGGCTTTGTAGTAAATGGAAAGAAAGAGTTGGTTTGTAAGCTAAAGAAGTCACTATATGGTCTGAAGCAATCACCTAGGGTATGGTACCAAAAGTTTGAAACATACATCCTTGGATTGGGATTTGTGAGAAGCAGGGCTGATCACTGTGTATATTCCAAGAAGGTTGGTAATCACTTCATTTATGTAGTGTTGTATGTTGATGACATGTTGTTGGTAGGAAATAACATGGATGTTATCAAGGAGGTGAAATCGAAGCTATCCTCTAAATTTGACATGAAGGATCTCGGTGTTGCTAACTTCATTCTGGGAATGGAAATTAAAAGAGATCATGGAAACAGAGAACTCTAGTTGAATCAGAGAAAACATGTTGAGATGATATTGCAGAGGTTTAATATGCATGGAAGTAAATCAGTCAAGGTTCCTATTCTTATAGATGTAAAGTTATTTGCAGATAAGTGTCCCAAGACACAGGAAGAAGAAGAGGACATGTCCCATGTTTTATATGCCAGTGTATTTGGCAGCTTGATGTATGCAATGGTTTGTACTAGACCGGGAATTGCACATGCAGTGGGAATTTTGAGTAAGTATATGTCAAAACCAGGGAAGGAGCATTGGACAGCAATAAAGAGGGTCTTCAAGTATTTGCGTGGCACTACCAATTATGGATTGTGCTACCAAGGAAGACCAGGATTGGACAAAGTGGTGGACATACATGGCTTTGTTGATGTAGGATGGGTTGGAGATCTGGATCGCAGAAGATCTACAAGTGGGTATGTGTTTAAACTATTTGGAGGAGAAATTAGTTAGATGAGCAAAAGACAGGTCGTAGTGGCACTCTCAACTACAGAGGTTAAATACATGGCATCCACTCGTGCAAGCAAGGAAGCAGTATGGTTACAGAGATTGTGTTCAGGTATTATGTTGGTACAACAAGAAGTGATATTAGATTCTGACAGTCAGAGTGCAATCTTCCTGCCAAAGAACCCAGCTTATCATTCGAAGAAAAATCCTATTGATGTTCAGTATCACTTTGTGAGAGACATGGTTGAGGAAAAGAAGGTGTTACTGGAAAAGGTTGACACTTTGAATAATGTTGCAGATTCATTGACAAAGTATGTGAGCACATAAAACTTCTTCTGGTGTAGAGTAACAATGGGCTTTGATTCTCTGGATTGTTGACTATACATAATCTTGTGGACCCCTGGATGCAAAGAAAACAACAAGTGGGAGAATGTTGGGTATGTGTTATATTCTTTGCATGTGTGTGTGTGGGTGTGTTAGATTCGACAACTGCGTCTAATGATCCCTCTTAGTAGTTCTCTTTGTGTCATGTGCATCGGGCGCTTCCTAGGGAGGTCCCAGGGGGGGCCAGGTATGCCCCCACTGGTTACGCGCAGTGTTCGGCACAGCGCCCCGAAATTTTTTTTGGGGCATTTTTTTAAATTAATCTTGAATTAATGGATTAGGGTTTTGGTATCTACGGAATACCTAAAAACATTGTATATATTGTATGGTGAATGGTGAGATTCAATATAATGAATATAAGAAAGGTTTTCCCCAGTTGAGGGTTTCCAGTATAAATCTCTGTGTACTATGTGAATGAGCTATTGATTAATTTCTGTTTTGCTTAAGAATCTATATGCATTGCTTTACTTTGCATGTTAAAAACTTACATCAGTTGGTTCCAAGAGTTCGAAGCTCTTGTGGAGAACCAAACAGGGAAGCAAATTAGAGTTCTGAGGATGGACAATGGGGTGGGTATACCTCCAAGGAGTTCATGGACTTCTGTGCAAGAGAGGGCATCAAGAGAGAGTTGATTGTTCCTTACAACCCACAGCAAAATGAGGTTGTGGAGAGGAAGAACAAGGCCATTGTTGGGGTTGTGAGAGCCATGCTACATGATCAGGGGCTGCCACTATTTATATGGGCTGAGGCATGCTACACTGTAGTTTATCTACAGAACATGAGTCCTCACAAGGTTGTGGGGAGCATGACTCTTGAGGAGGCCTTTTCTGGGAAGAAGCCTGAGGTGGAGCACTTTTGGATTTTTGGGTGCATCACTTATTCACATGTCCCTTTTGAGAAGAGGACAAAGCTGGAGCCCACGACAGAGAGAGGGATCTTTGTTGGGTATAGTGAGACTTCAAAGGCTTTCTGTATATGCCTTCCTTCCTTAAGGAAAACTGTCTTGAGGAGGGAAGTCAGATTTTAGGAAGACGGAGCCTTTATGAAGTGTAGAGAGACAAAGAGGGGTGAGTAGTCTTCACCTCAGATTCAGGTGAGCCCGCAACAGACTACAGTGACAAAGTTTGGGGCCACCAGTTTCGGTGACGACAGGTTCACAGGTGACAAGGCCATAGGGTTCAGGTTCACAGGCTACTGGTCCACAGGTTTCAAGATCAAGTACTCCAGAGTCTACTTCAGGATCATTGTCTTCAAGAGATGGGGTTGATCAGGGAGATTCCCCTCCACGGGACACTACTTCAGAGAGGAGGAAGCCCAAGTGGCTTCAGGACACTTTGTGTTAATTTTTAAGCCATTATTATAGTTATTTGCATTTCAATAGATAACAATAGCATAATACAACATCACTGAGAAATACACAATCACAAGAGACACAACATTTATCCTGGGAAATCCTCTAGGGGAAGAAAACCCAACAAAACTTCCTTATTATAGATAGCCAATAACAATGCCAAGAGATAACTCAAACTAAAATAAAAGTTCCCCTCCCAAAGATGCGCCACTCTCTCTCCTTCTTCTGCAATTCCAAAACTTGTCTCTCAAAAATGAGCAAGTGAGTTGTGTCTAAGTGAGGTGCTAGCCTCCTTATTTATATTAGACTGGCACATGTGAAGTGTCTCTTCACTGGCAGGGCCGACTTCTCCAACTGGGTGGTTATAACCACCTTTATTATAATTCAATGCCCCTTTAATATTTTAAGGGGCCGACTTCTTATTCTGCCTATTACAATTATGTTTTGACCAATCCGCAAAAGGGGATTTGGTCCTTTTACAATAGCCGACATGATCAATCCACAATGGGGATTGATCCAATGTGTTGACACTCAAAACTGAAATGGGTTGCAGCAAATCAATCCCGAGGCAACCTCGAACCACTTTGGATTGGAAACTACCCCTTCCAACCTGAGAGGGATCTCTCGAACAATGTCACAAAATGATTTTTAATAAGTGTGAAAAAGGTGGGCAGATTTATGGGTGGATGATGGTCTTGGATTTTCAGAGTTTGGGGGGTTAAACTAGGGAAATGGTCCATTGGGCATGGAGTCAAATGAAAACCGAAGAAAGGAGACAATAGCATAGATCATTCAACTTGCGGAAAGTGAGGCAAAGTAAGTCTATCTTTCAGTGCTTTGATAAATCGTGGTGTGGTAGCAGAAAAAGGAAAGGAAAGGCCGACGTAGCAGAGAATATATGTAGAATTCTGAAAATGCAGATTGGTCTTACACCCACTGATAGCTGGTGCAGAGGAAAGACAATAAACAGTTACAGAAAACCATAATCAATTCGTTATAGTAGTGGTCGTACTAAAGTATAACGAAGCACATCAGTTAGAAGAAAATGAAATGAAACGTAGTTGTGACGGAATAACGAAGAAATAAACAATATGGTTCAACTGTGAGTAAGGAACATATAAAATGAAATCCAAACAGATTTAACATAGCTGAAAAGAAGAAGAACATGCTGAAAGAAATCGATCGTGATGAATCTCACAGTCACAAGGAAAATGTCATCTTTATTACTCCATTAATGGCTTATAAAATAACTCAACATTACACAAGGAACCCTCTTCACAGAGGTTTTCCCTTAGTGCTACACTCGCGCCCCCCCTCTCCAGGTGTTACATACATCATTCTTTTAAAAGAGAAAAATCTAACATAAAACTCTTAGCGTTTCGGGAAATATGAACCGGTTCGCCTTCTCTGGACTGTGTGAATGCCAGGTGCGTCTGCCAGGTGTTCTGTCGTTACTAACATTGGTGTGCGCTGGCAAAAAACTCGTTCAGGTACCCCTGGTCTCTGCCATTGCCTGTGTTAATGAATTCCAGCAACATGTGTCTTCACTGCCCAGCATAGAGAACCTTCCCCATAATGCTTGAACCATTCCCAGCTTATCATGTTTATGTGCAATCTGTAGTAAAGTTCCAATGGTATTATTTTTATGCCCACGTAAAGCAGCTATATCATTGCACACTTACAGGGGAACAGGCTGCACTTGATCACCACTGCTGGTAGAAAAAAAAGAAAAAGTTTCTAAGCTTTTGTGGAGAATGGTTAGTTTGTCCCCCACTTTCTGATTCAGATCTGTCTACTGGTGTAACGGTATCCATCTCACTTCTCCCATTGAAAGAGCCCTCTTCATTAATATCCTTTGGCCCATTCTCAGGCATCAGAGATTTAACAAGTATTGCCTGAGCATCAACAATTACTGAATCATTATCATCTACAGAATACAAAATTTTCTAAATGGCCGCTACCACTGGAAGTTGCTCCAACTCTTCATTTTGAATAAGGATTTCTATATCTCGAAGTTTAGCAAAGTAGAAGTCCCTTTCCTTCTCTAAATTGTTCACAGAAAGCTTTAATTCTGAAACCTACTCACTCACAACTTGAACGTGCTCTATAGAAACATACACGGGAGGCACTGAAACATGATTCCCTTGCTTACTTCCACTTGGACTAGCTCCAAATCCATCTGTACATCGAATTGTTGAAGATGAGTTAGATTGAACTAATTTTAAAATTCCTCCAATGCCCTTATTCTAGGATGAGCATTGCATTGAAGACATTCCCTTTCTGTGGACTTCCTTTCCTCCTTTACATCTTCTCTCTACGGGATTATAATTGCTATTCATTGTTCCCCCTGTTGCAGAATCACAATACCGCTTCAACCACTGGAGAAGCTCCAGATTGTCCAACGGTCGACCTTTAACAAGTTTATTAACTTCTATATGCTTCTCTATTTTTAATTTTGAAAATACTTCTTGCAGCAATTTGTAATTTTGGATCATATTGTATTCTGTCTTTGCTTCAAAATTCACCTTGTGCATAGGGACAACTCCTGGGTGAATCATATCCATCATTTGGCATTGAACTGCACCCGAAGCTGCCTTACAGTTTTCTGCCTATGAACTTTTCTGTACTGGATCACACACAAAGCACACATTGAGCTTGATGTTGACAGTTCTGAACCATGTAGGTTTCTCACACGCAGATTGTTGATGGATTCAAAAGTTAGTGCCATTGGAGCTGAGGAACATGGGTTGGATTTGTTTATTTTACAGGATTTATTCCACCATTCTTTTTAGGCGCACCTTCTGAATCTAAACAATTCTTCGTTCAGAGAATTGTATGTGGATAACATTTCCTTAGTCGAGACAGTTTTTGATATGATCCCAGTTATTCCTTCCACGATATTTTTGTAAGCAATTTCTTCATTCATTCTACCCTCGATATATCGCCTGAACCATGCCTTAACTATACCATGTACAGCTCCCAAGAAAATCCTGATGAACAACAAAAACTAGAGTTTATTCTTGCACCGTTAATCTTCGATTGCTTGGCCACGGAGCTGGTGGAACGTTATACAGGGTTTCTTCTCCTGCCATTTCAGCCTGTATCTTCAGCCCTCTCAGTGATATCGCTTCGATTCTCTGCATAGCTAGAGGCAATCAATTATCGAGAGAAACGCATTCAAACAACCCTTGACAACATTGTCAGTCCTGCCAGGGGAATCTCTCTGACTTATCTGCAAAATCCATAATTAGTAGTCCATGCGTGGCCAATGAAAATGTAACATGTCCATAACGCCTACATGAGCCAGCACGCAACCAAATAGGTCATGTCTCTGTTATAAAACACTCCAAGGCTGCAACGCTTCTCAGCAACAGGTTTTGTAACGACTGCTTATGTTAACTGATTCTTTGCTTAATTTTACTGGGATCAGCTCAATATTTCCGTTGTGCATATCAGGATCACTTTCATTGCGGTACTCCACTTTCTTAATAACTCTACGTAGGTGCTCGGATAGTGAGGAACGAAAATTGAATCATCATTGTGCAGAATGAAGTTGTTGACTCGTGAATCTGTGGAAATTACTATTGGATATCCCAAAATACTTGTTCTAAACAAACCCCCGTACATTTCCTGGTGCTCTTTCAAAAACCCATGCATTCGAAAAGTAAATGGGATCAACTCTCCGAAAAGGGGCCATCCCGCAGTGCCCGGGGGGAGCTTGTAGCTTCTCTCTAGGCGTCGGCGTTCAAGCACTAAACGCCACACTGCCAGTGCCACTTCTACTACTATCCATATTATCGTATTACTACTACTGGCCATTGCCACTGCAGCTGCAGGATGAACCATGTAATAAAAAAGCGTCCTACGAGAACTTTAATTTTCCGCGGAAAATGATAACTCAGACTGCCCATTGCAATGTGATAGGTCATGTTGTCATAAGGCCTGCATTGACTTATGAATGTAGGGAGATGCTAGTCATTACTTGAAGAAGGATTATTGTCCATGTGATAAACAATATGTTGAGTACGCATGATGCTTTTGGAGCATACCAAATGTACATCAGTATGATTCCAGTCAGGGAAGCAGCATAGGCCATTGTTGACATTGTAATCACTAGGATTCGACTGTATGAAACATCGTTCAACCTTTTTTTCCAATACCCAATAGTCATTCCACCAGGTGATGAAATTGATTACACTAACAAGTTGTATGATGAGAAATATCCCAGCACCAAATCTAGCAACTTCACCATAGAATTGAATAAAAGTCGATGGAACTAAAAAGGGGATCACCATTAATTTCTCTCGTATCATCCAATTGAGGGCTGAAACATTTGTTCTCAATTCTAATTTGGGATAGGGTCGAGTTAAACTGACCAGAGGAACTAGAGGTCCCGATGGTGGTTTCAGCACAGAGTTGCTTAGGTAGATGCAAAGAACTATTTTCTATGATATGGTAGGTCAAGGAATTATCTGACAAAGAGCTGTCATGTTCCACATTAATTTCAGTTCGATTTGGATCTACAACAATGCCTTCGAAATCTGATCTTCCATATTCAGGGAGGGATCACTAACCCTGGAAGAAGCAAATATGGTATTCAATTTTGGGAATTTGGTGGGGCTGATAATGCCCAAATGGAAGAAATCCATTATGGAAAGGTAGAAGAAATAACAATAACAATAACAAGATGAGAGCCTTGGAACAAACCATCAACAAGTGGAGCAACACATTCTTCAAAAATGGCTGATGAAGGAGACCCAACGCTACCATATACATGATCAAATGTAAATGAATGAGAACCAATTTGTACCTTGGGCAGCACAGTCAATTTTGATATCTGTTACAACACAATGAATAATATATCAAATAATAATAAGAATACTCTTTGCAGTTACATTATTTCAACACTCCCCCTTAACAAGAAGGGTATTCTTCAATAGCATCATGTGAGAGAGAGAGGACAACATCATCAACAACATCAATTGGGTGAGAGGACAGCATCATCAATATCATCTTGGAACACTGACTAGAGTATCTATAAATCATCAGAAGTTTTCTTCATCGACATCATCATCATTCTCAAAGGAATGCCATCATCATCTACATCAATATGTATTAGTATAAAAACTGATACATCATCATCATCACAACACAAGGCTGGCTCATCATAATACAAGACTGGCTTTATGTCACAGCTGTGAAGCTGGAAGCTCAGTACTCATCTCATCTCAATGTCTTGCTTTACGTTGTTAGCACAAATTTTGGTATAATTTGTTTTCTCTCCTAAGTCAAGCCCATGGCGCAAAAGAAGAAGAAGCAAGCTAAAAACCCACTAAAGGGTGATTATTCGCAGCTTATGCTAGAAGTGCCTGAGCGCATATCTCAGAAAATCTCGTTCTGGGTTCAAAGTCAAGCGAGCGGGCAAACATATGTTTTCAATGGCCAGGATTCGTCGAGGAAGCAGATCGACAATCAGCGGGAATTCGTGATTAGCAAAGTTGCACGAGGATTAGCACCGAGGACATCATTTATATCATAGAAGTGATTGGGGCCATCCATTTCAGTAGACATAGGTGGCACGCGATCGATCTTCGTCACGTTTCGGTTACCAGGACTTCGAGAGCAAAGGAGCAAGAACTCTCGATGGGTGAATTCTCGAAAGAATCTGGTTCATTGATCATGGAGCAGTCTCAGCCGTCCATCAGGGACGACTCTCAGCACATGAAGCTAAGGAGCAGGCAGATCTAAGTGGCCAGCATCTGCGCGCCCAGATCTACAGCCAGGATTCTATTCCAGACCCCCTTCATCGTTCTACCTTTAATAAGGGGGGGGTCCGAAATTGGTGGCTTAAAGTGGGCCCCCCCTTGTCAAATCTCTGATTTTCCTCCATCGTCCACCTTCCGCCATGTGTCTTCCACTCAGCGCCATCCTGGCCCATCTCTTTCCCCTTTCCTCGCTCCCACCTGTCACCTCCTGCCCGGTGTTCCTCCTCGCATTTTTCCCTCGGTTGCCACTTCCCCCATGTCATATTCCTCTTCCCTTTTGTCCCTCTCATCCTCCATCTATATGGTCATCCCTACTCCTCCTCCACCTTACTTCTCTCACCCACCTGTACCCCGCGCTCCATGCCACTTCCACCTGTGTCCTATCCATACCCCGTGGCATTTATCATCTGGTGTCGCAGCACCACCTCATCCTCCTCGCCAGGGTCTTGTCCACGTCCGCCTACTGGGTCTCCTTGTAGCAGTTCAGCAAAGGAGTAGAAACCAAAGAAAGGTTGCCATGTTGTCCGAGTGCAGAGTTGACCGAGGTTGTTTCCAATCCCAAGGAAGCAGTTATTGAGGTGGTTGGTGGTGGTTAGACATCGTCTCCACCATAAATGGAAAGCCCAGAAAAGGACCCAAGACATGTCAATTCTTCTGCGGGGTGCCAGGAGTCCGAATGCATCTGACATAAGCACATGACTGTCTAGAGACTGCAGGTGCAATCTGCTAGTAAACATGCAGACGTAATGTTTTTAATGATAAGTCTCGGTTTCGCTGTTGTTATTGGCTTTGGGTATATGTAGGAAAATTTGCCATTTTTGTAAGGATATCGATGGTAGAGCAAATCTCCCGACTTTAAAGCTTTAACAAAGCCTCTGGTCTCTGGTTATAGAATGATATTTTGAGATTTCTTGTTTAATGGCGGCCAGCCTCCTCCTTTTCTTTTTCCTTTGAATCTAAAATCTTGGGTATGGATGATTCAGTCAGGTGTTGTTGTAACTATATGATGCATGTTTGATTGTATTAATTCTACAATGTTTGAGGTTTACTTTGAAGTTTCTCTGGTCTGAGAGGATCTCATATCTGAGACTTTTCCCCTTTCTTTCCCTCATTTTACTCACCACTATGCAAAATTTACTGGCTTAAGTTAGATCAAGACCTCGCATGTCCTTGTTGTTCCAACCCAGTTTTCTGAGTGAGCGATATTATTTTGAGTTTACTTCCATTCGATCACCCCCTTTTTAACAAATCATGACATAAACTGATGGGCCTTAGGCTTACTCCTGCTACAATCCAGAAGTGACTTATGTAGCCAACATACGTCATAGCACTTAGGCTAGAAGCAAGATACTAGACTGGATTTACATCACATCTATCAAGCTGGAAGCACAGTACTAGTCTCATCTCATCGTCTTGCTTTACGTCACAGCACTCAAGCTGGAAGCAAGATACTCATCCTGGTTTACGTCACAACCATCAGGTCAGAAGCAGGATACTAGACTGGCTTTACGTCACAGCGATCAAACTGGAAGCACAGTACTAGTCTCATCTCATCATCTTGCTTTACGTCACAACACTCAAGCTGGAAGCAAGATACTCATCCTGCTTTACATCACAACCATCAGGTCGAAAGCAGGATACTAGATTAGCTTTACGTCACAGCTATCCAGCTGGAAGCTCAGTACTAGTCTCATCATATCATCTTTCTTTAAGTCACAACCATCAGGTCAGAAGCAAGGTACACATCCTACTTTACGTCACAGCCATCAGGTCGGAAGAAAAGAACTAGAATTTCTTTACGTCACAGCTATACAGTCAGAATCATAATACTAGTCACACATCATCTTGCTTTACATCACAACCATCAGGTCAGAAGCAAGGTACTCATCCTGATTTACGTCACAACCATCAGGTCGGAAGCAGGATACTAGATTGGATTTACGTCACGGCTATCCAGCTAGAAGCACAGTACTAGTCATATCACATCATCTTGCTTTACGTCACAACCATCAGGTCGGAAGCATGAGATGTCTCATCACAACATCTACTCCCCCTTTCGAGGAGGGTCCTTTTAGACTATACCAAGCTTATCTCGAAAGTACTCAAACTTTATACGAGATAGTGGCTTGGTCAACATGTCAACAACCTGTTCATCTGTGCTAATGTACTGGAGCTTTAAGGCTCCTCTCTGCACCATGTCACGGATGTAATGATAATGGATCTCTATGTGCTTCGACCTGTCATGAAATACAGGGTTCTCTGTCATCTTTATGCAGCTCTGGTTGTCACATAGAATCAAGGTTTCTCTCATCTCTAAGTCAAATAGGTCGGTTAGCAACTTTCAAAGCCATATAGCTTTGCAGTTGGCAAAACATGCAACAATGTATTCTGCTTCCGCTGTGATGAGAGAAATGCTAGATTGTTTCCTACTCTGCCACGAGATCATGGATGATCCCAAACTAAAACAACATCCTAAAGTATTTTTCCTGTCAGAAACACTTCCTGCCCAATCTGCATCAGTATATCCACTCAATGTGAAATCATGATCTCCATCATAGCTAAGACCACAATCTATTGTACCCTTAAGGTACCTCATCACATGTTTTGTAGCCACTAGGTGAACACGTCTGGGTTGTACCAGAAACTGACTCAAGGTGTTCACGGAAAAAAAAATGTCTAGTCTGGTGTTCGTCAGGTACATCAGTGATCCAATAATCTGTCTATATAGTGTGGCATCAATCAACTCTGACGAAGTATCGACCAACAGCTTCAGCTTCGCTTCCATGGGTGTATTCATGGGCTTGCACTCCAACATGTCGAATCTCTTCAGGATTTCGACTGTATACTTCCCTTGGTTAAGGAAGATCCTCTCAGGACTCTGCCATACCTCAAGACCTAAGAAATAATGCATTAGGCCAAGGTATTTCATTTCAAATTCTGAGGCAAGTCTCTTTTTACATTCGGTGATGAGATTTTCTTCTCCAGTTAAGGATAATTCATCCACATATAGCAGTAAGATTACTGGCTCATTATTCATGACTTTGAAGTAGAGGTTAGAGTCTGCTTTACTCTTGGTAAATCCTAAGCTCATCAAGAAACTTTCTATACGGCCATACCAAGCTCTAGGAGCTTGCTTCAATCCATATAAGGCTTTCTTCAATCTGCAGACATGAGACTTCCTATCTTCAACCTCAAATCCTTGAGGTTGCTCTAATACACTTCCTCTTCGATGACATCATTTAGGAAAGTTGTCTTCACGTCCATCTGGTGCATCTTCCACTCCATCTTAGCTGCAAGAGCTATGATGGTTTTGATCAAAGTGTATCTGGCCACAGGAGTGAATGTCTCTTCATAGTCAATGCCTTCCTTCTGGGAAAAGCCACGAGTGACAAATCTTTCTTTATACTTCTCAATACTTCCATCAACATCATGTTTTATTTTGAAGAGCCATTTGGAGGATACCGCATCTTTACTCTTCGGTATGGGAACTATTTCCCATACTTCGTTCTTCATTGTGGATTGGTATTCCTCTGTCATGGCATCTGCCCATTCTTTACTCTGAATGGCTTCTTCAAGCAGGTAGGCTCCTCCTCTAGAAGATCGCACATCAAAGTCGTATAACTGGAGAATGGCTTTAGTCTTTTCACCTGTCTCGTGGTTCCTTCGGGAATACCATACTTCTCTCCATCTTGAATAAGCTCTCTAGCCCAAGTTGGCTTCCTTTTATGGAGGATCCTCATCTGAGGAGGTTCTTGAACTTCTATCAGGTCATGATTTTCTAGTGATTCCTCTTCAGGGGAAGTTACGACTTCCCTCACTGGTTCAGCAGCTCTGGGAACCTCCCTCACTGGTTCTGCAGTCTTGGGGATTACGGGTTCCTCTTTATATACTTCTTCAAGCTGGCATCATTTAGATTTCTTGAGCGTTGCATCTTCATCAAAGGTCACATCCCTGCTGATCTCAATGTGATGGTGAACTGGTATATAGATTCTAAAGGCTTTGGAAACCTCACAATATCCCGCAAATATTCCCTTCTTTCCTGAAGGTTCCAGCTTGTTTCTCTTCTCTTTCGGTATATGAATAAATACTGGGCATCCAAATATTTTGAGATGGCTTACCTCTGGCTTCTTTCTGGTGTGCATCTCTTCCGGGGTCTTGAGCCCAAGTGCACTATGGGATAATTGGTTCTGCACATATACAGTTTCCATTGCTGCTTCTGCCCATAAGCACATAGGAAGATCTTGATCATGGATCATAGTCTTCACAACTTCCATTATTGTTATGTTCTTTCGTTCAGCTACACCATTTTGTTGGGGATTATAGGGAGTAGTGAGTTCCCTCTTGATCCCAACATCTTTGCAGAAGTTCACGAACTCTTTTAAGGTGTATTATCCTCCATTATCTTACCTGAGTATCTTGATCTTTCCCTCAGAAAGATTCTCTATCAAGGCTTTGAATTCCCACTAATGGAGGATGATGGCATTGGGCCACACACATCTGAATGAATGAGCTTTAGGACTCCTTCCGCCTTACTGTCTTTCTTCGGAAACGGGTTCTTGATGTTCTTCCCTTGTGCACATCCATTGCATATGCCTTCATGGTCACCTTTGAGTTCTGGTAAACCTGTGACCACTTTGCATATGTATGGTAGCGCCTTGTAGTTGATGTGAGCTAATCTTCTATGCCAAAGTTCACATGGATTCTTCAATGGTGTGGGTCATGGAAGCTTCTGAGTGACCCTTTAGCCTATGCAAGCCACCTTCTTCTTTTCCAATGATGATTGCTTCATTTATGGTCTCTCCTTTAGCATGTTGCCTTCTGCAACCTTCACTATAGCTTCCTCAGGGTTATTACATGTGACCTAGAGCAAGGTCAACAAAACAACAAGAAAGAATAATATCCTTCTGATAATATAAAGCAATAGCACGAACAATCATCACAATAGCTCCTTTAGAGCTATCACTTATCTGAAACAAAGATTAAAGGTAAGGAATATAATACGAAATGAGGTCAACACTCTCATAGTGTTTTCACCAAGCATTCTTCCATGGCAACCTGGAACTAACACACGAGGTTTCTCCTAGAGGAGGTGTTAGTTGTATTAGGCAAAGCATTTACCTCTATATGCTCACATGCTATCAAGTATAATACTTTACAAAGACTGTTATCTCAACTATAGTCATCAACTTGTCATGTGTACCTTTGAATCTTATCAACTTGATTTAATCAAATCTGGAGCCTTGTCTTCGGGAATGAGTGCTTGCTTTTCTTCCAAGTCTCCTTCACTCAACATGATGAGTGTTTTCTTCAACCTGTCTGTTGTACTAAGACAATACGCTATCTTGACAGAAGGTTGGGTTAGAGGATAAGCTCCATGATCTCAACTTTTAATCCATAGAATACCTTGACTTAGAAAAGGTTAGAATGATGGTCATAGCTACAACATGCAACACTCATCAAAATAATAATGCATATCAGAATAATCACACCTAGGTTGCTTCAGTCCTTTGAATATGTTGGATCTTGAGATCCTTCTGGATCTATGGCAAGAGATCTCTTATCCTGCAAATACTCTTTAAGGTTTAACCATTAAACATATGTGAGTACATACCTCTGATAACATTTGCAGGTAGTGGCTCCATCTAATAGCAGCGGTAATAATTACCAACTATTAAGAAAACTTCAAGGGTGATTGCAACTAGTTCTACGACTACAACTGCAACTAGTTCTGAAACTGCAACTGCAACTGCAACTTAGGGTTTTATGAGGAAACCCTAATTTTTCAAACTTCAAATTTTGAAATTTTGATCTAGGGAATAGATGCGCTAAGCTGAGGCGAGTATGCTGGTGTAGTCAAAATTTTGAAAATCCAACTTTTACCCCCTCAAACTTGATCTGTGGATTTCTGGACTGGTGCTTCTGGTTTTCTAGTACATCTAGTACTCTGGTACTTCTGGTATTCTGGTTTTCTGGTTTTCCAGTACTTTGTGAAACTAGGGTTTCACTTTCTGGGAGATCTAGCCACTGAAAAGGTGCGCTGAAGGTGCCAAAATGATCCTTGGGGGAGGGTGCACTTTTCTAGGTGGTTTTAGGGCTGAAATACCTTTCCAACAAAAAGCCCTAATTTTCATGTACGACAATAGTGACATTTTTCACTTTTCTCTTGTGAAAGATGCTCTCTTCAGCTTGGCTCTGATATCATGTTAATGTTTAAGCCATTATTATAGTTCTTTGCATTTCAATAGATAACAATAGCATAATACATTATCACTAAGAAATACACAATCACAAGAGACACAACATTTATCCTGGGAAACCCTCTAGGGGAAGAAAACCCAACAAAACTTCCTTATTATAGATAGCCAATACAATGCCAAGAGATAACTCAAACTAAAACAGAAGTTCCTCTCCCAAAGATGCACCACTCTCTCTCCTTCTTCTGCAATTCTGAAACTTGTCTCTAAAAAATGAGCAAGTGAGTTGTGTCTAAGTGAGGTGCTAGCCTCCTTATTTATATTAGACTAGCATGTGTGAAGTGTCTCTTCACTGGCAGGGCCGACTTCTCCAACTGGGTGGTTATAACCACCTTTATTATAATTCAGCGCCCCTTTAATATTTTATGGGGCCGACTTCTTATTCTGCTTATTACAATTATCTTTTGACCAATCTGCAAAAGGGGATTTGGTCCTTTTACAATAGCCGACATGATCAATCCACAATGGGGATTGATCCAATGAATAATATATCAAATAATAATAAGAATACTCTTTGCAGCTACATTATTTAAACACTTTGAGGGACGCACAAGGTTCGGTGGGGAATCCCATACAGGTAGTGAGGGAGAGTAAACCTCCCGAGAGGTTTTGCAAGTACATTGCGACGGTGATCAATATTCAGGAGTCTGAGCCTTCCAATTTTGAGGAGGCTTCTAGTAGACAAGTTTGGAGAGATGCCATGATGGAAGAGTGAAATTCCATCATGAAGAACAATGTCTATGAAGTTGTTCCTAGACCTGAGGGGAAGTCAACAGTGACTTCCAGGTGGCTCTATAAACTAAAGCATGATGCATATGGCATCATTGAGAAGTACAAATCTCGCTTTGTGGCTCGGGGGTTTTCACAGGTTGAGGGAGTCGACTATGATGAGACCTTTGCATCGATTGCTAGATATACTTCTATCAGGTCGGTGATTTCCATTGCAACAGAGATGGGTTGGAAGATCCACTAGATGGATGTGAAGACCACATTTATGAATGGTCTTATACAAGAGGAGGTATATATTGAGCAGCCATTGGGCTTTGAGGTGCATGGGAGAGAGTATCATGTGTGTAGACTGAAGAAGGCATTGTATGGGATGAAACAAGCTCCCAGAGCTTGGTATTCGAGGATAGATTCTTATTTGCAGTGGTTGGGTTTTGAGAAGAGTGAGGCAAATCCCAACCTATACTACATTGTGGTTGGAGAGGATCCTCTCATTCTTCTTCTATATGTGGATGATCTATTCATTATAGGGGTAGAGAGACTCATCAGCAACTGCAAGGAGAGCCTTGCTTCAGAGTTCGAGATGACTAATATCAAACAGATGCATTACTTTTTGGGATTGGAGGTTTGGTAGGAGCCTAGACACATCTTCCTGGGACAGGGAAAGTATGTGTGTGACATTCTGAGCAAATTTTGGATGGAGGATTGTAGGCCCATGAACACTCGTATGATTACCAACTGGAAGAAGCTTCATGCTTTCGAGTCACAGTTGGTGGATTCCACTTTGTATCGTCAATTAATCGAGTCATTGATGTATTTGGTCAATACCAGGCCATATATTTGTTTTGTTGTCAACACTCTCAGTCAGTTCATGGTGGAGCCTAGGAGAGTGCACTGGGTGGCAGCAAAACATGTGCTCATGCATCTTTTTGGTACGGTAGATTATGGTCTGGACTATTAGAGAGGAGATGGAGTTCATTTGGTTAGCTATATAGATTCAGATTGGGCAGGATGTGTCATTGATAGGAAGAGTACTTTAGGATGTTGTTTCGGATTGGGCTTAGTAGTTGTGTCTTGGTTTAGTCGGAAGCAAAAGTCAGTGGCTTTGAGTTCTACAGAGGCTAAGTATATGGCGTCCAGTCAGGCCAGTCGTGAGGCCCTTTGGCTTCGCAAGTTGTTGGTGGGATTGTTCGGTGTGCAGTTGAGACCTACCGTGATTTACTGTGATAATCAAGGTTGAATTAAACTCTCGAAGAATCCAGTTTTTCATGACCGATCTAAGCATATCGAGATTCGTTATCACTTCATCCGTGACTATGTTCAAAGAGGAGTTGTGGAGCTATAATACTTATGTATAGAAGAACAGGTTGCATACATGCTCACCAAAGCATTGGGCAGAGGCAAGTTTGTATTTTTCAGGGACAAGCTTGGAGTGGTGAGTAACACTTTCCTCGGTAAGAGGGAGTGTTAAAATTTTAATTAAAAAGTACCTAGGCAAGTGTTTCTCATCACCTAGGCACCTAAGGGGTGAGAAAGTGCCTAATGTGGACCCTAGTCATTTAATTTGTGAGATGCAAATTAAAAGGTGACTTTTTGAGACTTAGGGAAAGTGGGTAAGTAAAGTGATTTTATCCCCACCGTTGATCTCGTCTAATCTCAACCGTTAGATGAGATGACCCTTGAGCTTCCCTCATGAGGTCGATTAGGGTATGGGGGCTCACCATTGAGTTGGTTGTTGAGACATTTGAGAGAGAGAATTTTCAAGCTTGAGAAGAGGCCATTTTTGCAGAGCTAGGGCATGCATCCCAAGGCTACTATCTAGCACATAAATCGAGGCAGCAAGTACAACATTGAAAGTAGGTCGTACTGTACGGATTGAGTAGGTAGTACAACAAATGGAGCAAGCATAGAAATCGAGGGAAGGTACAACCCATCAGAGAGGTCGTACTGTACGGATTTTTGAATTCCGTACAACAATTTTTAAAAAGGCACGAAAATCGAGGTAGGAAAGTACAGTATGTAATGTATGGATTATGTATAGTCCGTACGGTCTATATGATTATCATTCAGGCACAGAATTCGAGGAGAAAGTTATGTGGTGTTTTCTATAAGTTTTGGCACGTTTCCCAAGGTGATCGTACAACATTTATTGCATTGTTTTGGGCTGAGACTGTTGGCATGAATTTCGAGGTGATCATACAACATTTTGGAGGCACAGAAATCAAGGAGCAGACCTGTAATTTATTGCAGAAAATTTTGGAAAGGGTTTTGAGGATTTTGGATCATTTTCCTGTGTGAAGACTTGTCACGGTTATTGAGATAAGTTTGTCATTTAAGTTTCTGAAGATGAACATGTTGTAACCAAATTTATTTGAAGCTCCTAAATAATAAAAAATCTCCCTCTCTCATTGGTTTTCCCCTTGTGGGTTTTTCCAGGGTTGTTGTTAGACCAAAAATCTATGTGTTAGTAATTTTCTGAGTTTATGTGCTGCTGATATTTTATTTCTACGTTATAAACGATGTTCATAATCCTCATGTTTTAGTTCTGAAATGATTTTCTGTTGTGTTTAATTGGTTGATATAAATTCTGGGTTTGGGCATTAAACATTGGTGAAAAATCAGCGAGACTAAAAATGGGTTGGGGTCTAAAATTTTACACATAGAACACCTCTATAAAAGTATAGTCACCACAATGTCTTGTGAATCTGCTAAAATCATTAGTAACATGGACAAATGCTCATCAAGTATCTTGGAAACATTTCCTAGTCGGTTTGGAAAGGTCGAGGTTCAGAAGCCAATAATGGAATCTGCCATTTCAGAGTGTAATAGGAAGGCTAATAAAGGTGTTAACTATCTCTTGTTTAATATGTAGTCGAGAAGACACCCCATGTGACAACACATTTTCTAAGAACAACACTTGGCCTAGATAAGGAAATGATCAGTGATTTTTTGGGGCAACATGAAGAATTCCCACTTGTTGTTATGCATTATTATGTTAACAAGACTATTCAAGAATAATGGTGCAACTTACGTACTTGCATATACAGTAATAATGTTGAACACATATGCACACAATCCTATGGTGTGGCCAAAAATGTCAAAACTTAATTTTGTTTAGATGAACTCAACAAGTGGTGCTAAAGAATGTGCTCTTGAGGAGCTATTGGAAGAAATATATGATTATGTATTGAAAGAGGAGATAAAGATGAAGAATGACAATGTTGATTCAGACAAAAGTAGTAGGAAAAAAACCATATGCCTAAGAGAGAGATCGGATTGTTACTATATTGAACTTGGTCATGCCAAGATCAAAGGTAGTGGATGATACGAACAAGGAAAGTGAGGAAAATGTCAAGCACACACTTGTTCATCGGTGCAGTGTTAGGAAATGAGACACACTTCCACAGTAAACCCAGCAGAAGAGAAGAAAAATTTAATCAAGAACGTAAATGACAAGGTAATCACACAGTAAACTGGGAAAACTAACATTCCTTAAGTGTTCTGCTCCCTTGTTTTCTTATTCAATTTGGATAAAGGGTTACATGTCTAACCTTGGTCCACACCTCCTAAGACACAATCGACATCATACCCTCTTGCTTATGCAAGAACAACCCTGTATCCAATTCGGCTTACATCTGCATGACCAACAACCTACATCTAAATATTTCTCTATTAAAGATTGGATATCTTATGATTAATTGATTAGCCTTTATGGTCTTACAACATGCCTCTTTATAGGCTTTACGGCAGGAAAAACCCTAAAGAAATGTTGCCCAAAAATGGTTATAGATCCATGTAGATCATTGGATACAAATCTCGTGAATCTTGGGATTTTATTACAGTCGACTCCAACTTGGATTACCAGTCGACTACTAGTTGATCTTCAATTGATCGCCACATGCCCTCCTGTCGACCTCTTGTCTATTGACCTCTTCAAATTGTTGATGATGCCTATACCATGTCGAACAGCCTCGACCTTCGACTTCGACTTTACCCGATCGACTAACCTTGACCTTCGACTTGTTGTAGATCCACCTCGACTTTCACTGCAAAGAATAACAACCCAAAATTCTCCCACTTGTTGTCTTCTTTACTAAAACTAGAAGATTTCTAAACTTTGGTTCACAGACCCACGACAACAATGCCCATTGCCTCTCTGCACCAACAAAACTTCACATAGTCACAGACTTGGTCAACGAGTCTATTATGTTTTCCAACGTCTCTACTTTCTCTAGCAACACCTTCTTACTTTCCACCATGTCTCTCATGAAATGGTATCGTACATCAATGTGCTCAATCTTCGAATGATAGGCTAGGTTCTTTTCCAGAAATATTGTGCTTTGACTATCACAACTTATATTCTTAGCTCTCTTCTCAAACTTGATTCCTAAACACAGTCTTGGCAACCATACTACTTCTTTTCTTCCATGAGTGGCCACCATGTATTCAACTTTTGTTGTTGACAAGGCTACGTCCACTTGTTGCTTACTCATCCAACTTATTGCTCCATCGAACATCTTGAAGACATATCCACTGGTCGACCTCGTCGATCCATATCTCCATCCCAATTGGCATCAACAAAGCCATGTACATTTAATTTACCTTTGTCATCTCCAGGTTTTCCTTGGTAGCATATAGCATAATCTTTCATGCCACACAATACCTGAAAAATCTCTTGACAACTGTCCAGTGCTCCTTTCCAGGTGTCGACATGTACCTGCTCAACACTCCCACTGCATGGACAATGTATGGTCGAGTGCAGACCATCTCATACATTAGACTATCGACAACACTTGCATAGGGAACACGTGCCATGTCCTCTATTTCTTCCTGTGTCTTTGGACACTATTCAATAGTTAGCCTTGCTCCCACAGAAATTGGCACCTTCATCGATTTGCAATCATGCATGTTGAAACATTCTAGAATTGTTTAAATATACTTCATCTGATTCAACCAGAGCTTTCTAGTACCTCAATCTCTCTTAATCTTCATTCCCATAACGAAGTTAGCTGCATCGAGATCCTTCATGTCGAACTTGGAGGACAACTGCTTCTTCACCTCCTTTATTGTGTCCATGTTGTTTCCAATCAACAATGTGGCATCGACATACAAAGGTACATATATGAAACGCCCACCTTCTTCCTTGGAATATATGTAGTGATCAACTTTGCTTCTCACAAATCCAAAACTAAGTATGCATGTGTCGAACTTCTAGTACCACATCCTTGATGATTGATTTAGACCATAAATGGATATTTTCAATTTACACACCAAATATTTCTTGCCCTTTACTACAAATCCTTTAGGTTGTTTCATGTAGATTTCCTCTTCCAGGTCCCATGTATGAACTTTGTCTTCACATCCATCTATTCTATTTCCAGATCAAATGTTGCAGCTAGAGACATTAGTACTCTAATGGAATTTAATTTTGCAATAGGGGAAAAAATCTCACCGAATTTGACTCCCTCGGTTTGGGAATATCCTTTCACTACCAGTCAAGCTTTGAATTTCTCGACTTGTCCTACAACATTCATCTTCTTCTTGAATACACATTTGCTACTGACGATATTTCGTCCACTAGGCAACTTGACTAAGTCCCATGTCTCATCATTGTGCAAGGATTACATCTCTTCGACCATGGAGTCCTTCCAAAGTTTACCCTCTGTCAAGTCAACTGCCTCACCAACCGACTTGGGCCCATCGTCGATGGAAGTTAACACGAACATAGAATGGAAGTCAGGCAAACTATACCTTTCAACTGTTTTTCTTACTCTTTCTGACCTCCTTACCACTAGATTATGTTGTTCCACCTCTTCTTCTAATTGAGTCAACTCATTTTAATCATCTTCTTTGTTCCTCGGTTAAAAACGCACTATCTCAGGATTATTCTCGGTCTGAAAGATTTCCTCGGGATAGAACGTACCTCCTACTTCTTTGAATACCACGTCTCGACTGTGTTAAAATATTGTGTAACTGCAAAGAATATTCTTATCCCCTTTTGTGGATAAAGGAAAAGAAAAAATATATTTATTATTGATCAGATCAATCCCCTTTTGTGGATTGATCATGACGGGTATTGTAAATGGCCAAATACCCTATTGTGGATTGGTCAAACTCTAATTGTAATAGGCTAAATGAAAATTCATCCCCAGAATATATTAAAGTGGGTATAACCACCCAGAATGAGAAGTCGGCCCAGCTAGAATATATTAAAGTGGTTATAACCATCCATAATGAGAAGTCAGCCTTGCCAGTGAAAAGATACTTCTGTTCACACCTGCCAGATTGTATAAATAAGAGAGGCCAGTGCCTCATTTACTCACTCACTCAGTTGTTCATCAGAGTGCAAGTTTGGAGCTACAGTTGGAGAAGAAGGAAGAGACAAAGAGGCTCTTTCTTGGGAGAGTACTTTCTCTAGTATTTGGTTTATTGTCTTGGCATTGCATTGGCTATCTATATTAAGGAAGGTTTGCTCGATTTTCTTCCCCGTGAGGGTTTCCCAGGATAAATGTTGTGTACTATTTTGATTGTGTTTCTCTCGGTGATCCTATCTATGCTATTGTTATCTAGTAAATTGAAAGTAACCTAATAATAGCTTAAACTTTAACATGGTATTAGAGCTAAGCTGAAGAGAGCATCTTTCACAGGAAAAAGAAAAACGTCATTCTTATTGTACAAGAAAATTAGGGATTTTTATTGAAGAAGAATTTCAGCCCCAAAACCATCTAGAAAAGTGTGCCCTTCCTCAAGGATCACATTGGCATCCTCAGTGCAACTTTCAATGGCTAGATCTCCCAAAAAGTGAAACCCTAGTTTTCACAAAGTACTAGAAGTACCAGAAAACTAGAAATACCAGAGTACTAGAAAACCAGAAGTACCAGAGTACCAAAAAACTAGAAGTACCAAAAAACTAGAAGCACCAGTCCAGAAATCCGCAGATCAAGTTTGAGGGGATAAAATTTGGATTTTCATAAATCTGACTATATCAGCATACTCGCCTCAATCCAGTGCATCTTTTGGTGACTTCAATTTTCAGATCCAAGAAATTTGATTTTTCTATTATTTCTATAGCCCGGAGGGCTAGGGTTTCTACTGCAAGAAAGAATGGCTACCGACACGAGGGTAGAAGATAGGCTGGAAGGATCTAGAAACTTTAGATCTTGGAAGCATAGGTTGCAAATGATTCTAGATGAGAATAATATCCTAGAACATGTTACAGTGGGTGTACCAGAACCAGATGAAAAAAAAAAAGAGCAAAAGGCCAAGCATAAGAAGAATGAAAAGAAAGCAAAGAGAATCGTGTCAGATTCAGTAAAGGATCACTTGATCCCTCATATTTCTGAACTACAGACAGCAAGGCAAATGTATGAAGCACTCAGCAGGTTATATGAAAGCAAAGACATTAGCCAGAATCTTTCCTTAAGAAATCAACTTCGTAATATGAAGATGGAAAACTCATAATCTATCACATCCTATCTTATGAGATTTTCTCAGATCAGATATCATCTTGTAGCTATTGGAGATGTCATTAGTGACAAAGAGCTTGTAACCACAACCCTAAATGGGTTTCCAACATTTTGGATTCCTTTTGTACAAGGAGTCTGTGCAAGAAGCAAGTTACCCGAGTTTGATAAGTTATGGGCAGATTGCACACACGAAGAATATATACTTGCAGACCAACATAAGAGATTAATTGTTGATGAAGAGGAATTTGTTACAGCTCAAAAGAATAAAAAGAAGTTCCTTCGGGAACAACGATAAAGAAGCTAACTATGTAAGAGTTCCAAATAAGAAGAAAGATGTTTCAAAGATCAGATGCTACAATTGTCAAAAGTTGGGACACTTTTCCTATCACTGTCCTCAAAGAAAAGGGAAAAGAAAGCATCAAGCACATGTGGCAGAGGAAGAGGAATCTCCTCCCTCAAAGAAAGCTTTAACAGAAATTGAGGGTTATGTACTTTAAGTTGAAGATAGTTGATCTGAAGAAAGATAGCAAATGGTGGAGTCCATGGAGCCTCCCCACACAAAAACCAAAGATAAGTATTCATGTTTATTTCTAGTATCTTCTTTACTTTAATAATCTATCATTACAAGTTAGATTTTTTTGTGAGAATGTTAATTAACCTCGTTTTATTTCAGTGTCTATGCAGACTTATCAAAGAAAAAGATAAAGAAAGAGATAAAATATTTATTTCAAGTATGATCACTCGTGAGAGTGACAAAGAAAGCATATTGTAAGTAAGTTTACAAATCTCAGAAGAAAGAACTTATGTTGTGACTTGCAGAAGTTAGACAGCATGTGAAGCACATATGATATGGTGACAGTCAGTAAAGACCAGACAATATCCAGTACTTATATAGGAGCGGGAGGCTCCTAAAGATGCAAAACATAAATGTTCAAGATGAAGAAAAAGATGGATTCTCAAATATAGTTGATGAGATGTGGGTAACTACAGGTTGCTCCAGTACCGTTCTTATAGATGCAGAGGGAGCAGGTTGATCCAGTATGAAGTCAGAAAGAAAGAAATGTTCGAACTCAAGAAGGCACCCAGGATATTACAGAAGAAGAACTTCAAGGATGATGATTAGAAGCTATTAGTTTGGTGCAAGAGGGAGCCATGTCTCCGAGTTCGAAATGGAGGATTGTGATTTGATGCAGTTAGGAAAGAATATGGATGGTGCCCTAATATTTTGATCAAGATGAAAATTTATCCAGTAGATGGATGGTGCCCAGCAGATGGGTAGCATGGTATTATGCCATGGAAAGATTTTGGACCACAAGAGAAGAGACCTCCATAGAGAAGGAATGAGCAATCCCACAGGTAGACCTTCGTAGAGAAGGAAAAAGAGAAGAGACCTTCGTAGAGAAGGGGAATGAGAAATTTGCCAAGGTTGGCCTTTTTCCAAGTGTTGAGTTTTGGACACTCTAGGACATGCTAGAATACCCTCATAGAGAGGGGTGTGACCACCCTCATAGAAAGGAATGTGGATGTTTCTCCAAGGGGCAACGGGCAAATACTCTCCTATGGCCAAGGATTGGGTAGCCTGGAACACAAGCCTTGACCATGTGGAATGGTTAGTTGGCTCTTGAGGTTTGTGTCATGATCCTGCATGGATCATGGAAAGGGAGTCTAGTTTTGCCCAGGCTAGCATCTTAGATTCTCTAGTTCATGTGGGATGACTAGGAGTGAAGCTATGGTAGTAGTCCTCCCCAGTGGATGGGTGAGATAGATGACTACAAGAGAAGGGAGAACATAAAAGGAATGGCAAAACTCATAGAACATCTTCTGTGTGAAGATAAGAAAGAGTATCTTTTGTGTGAAGATGAAAGAAAGAAAGAGTATCTTTTGTGTGAAGATGAAAGAAAGAAAGAGTATCTTTTGTGTGAAGATAAAGAGAACAAAACTTCCAATGATTTATAGATATGTCAGTCATGATGCTAGATAACCAAGTGGATTATATTGATGCCTCCCTTTATCCAGACGATGTTGTTACCCAGTTGATGATGTTGATGATGTTACCCAGTTGATGATGTTGCCTAGTTGATGATGACATCCAGTGACATGTCAAAAGATAAAGAATATCCTTCTTGTTAAGAGGGAATGTTAAAATATTGTGTAACTGTAAAGAAGATTCTTATCCCCTTTTGTGGATAAAGGAAAAGATAAAATATATTTATTATTGATTAGATCAATCCCCTTTTGTGGATTGATCATGTCAGGTATTGTAAATGGCCAAATCCCCTGTTGCGGATTGGTAAAACTCTAATTGTAATAGGCTAAATGAAAATTCGGCCCAAAAATATATTAAAGTGGGTATAACCACCCAGAATGAGAAGTCAGCCCAGCCAGAATATATTAAAGTGGTTATAACCACCCATAATGAGAATTCGGCCCTGCTAGTGAAAAGACAATTATGTTCACACCTATCAGATTGTATAAATAAGAGAGGCCAGTGCCTCATTTACTCACTCACTCAGTTGTTCATCGGAGTGCAAGTTTGGAGTTGTAGTTGGAGAAGAAGGAAGAGAGAGAGAGGTGCATTCTTGGGAGAGGACTTTCTCTAGTGTTTGGTTTATTGTCTTGGAATTGCATTGGCTATCTATATTAAGGAATTTTTGCTGGGTTTTCTTCCCCGTGAGGGTTTCCCAGGATAAATGTTGTGTACTCTTGTGATTTTGTTTCTCTCAGTGATCCTATTTATGCCATTGTTATCTAATAAATTGAAAGTAACCTAATAATAGCTTAAACTTTAACAGAATGTACATTGTTCTCCTTGATGTAGGATCCCATAGCTTATATACTTTCATTCCTTCTTTGTATCCAATGAAAATACATTCGATTGCCTTCTTGATCAGCTTGCTTCTCTTTTCATTGGGAACATGCACAAATGCATCACAGCCAAATACTTTGAGATGTGAAACCAAAGTATTCTTACCATACCATACCTCATTTGGAGTCGCGTCGACTAGCGACAATGAAGGATACATATTCACAGGATATCTTGTAGTGTCGATTGCTTTCGCCCAAAATTCTTGTGCGAGCCCAACACCACTGATCATGCTCCTTGCCCTATCCATCAACGTTATGTTCATTCTCTTGGCAACTCCATTTTGTTGTGGGGTATATGGTGTGGTAGTTTGGCATAATATGCCACACTACTTACATAACTGATCAAATTATTTTCCACAAAATTCACCACAATTGTCAGTTCTCAACACCTTAATCTTCTTATCTATCTAGTTTTCTATTAAATTTCTCGAAAACCTCTTATTTCTTCCTCAAAAAATATATCAATGTCTTCCTGGAAAAATTGTCTATGAAGGATACATAATACATGGATCTACCAAGTGAAGGCACTGTAACCAGGCCAAACACATCACTATGCACCAATTCTAGAATCTCATTTTTCATTGTCACTCCATGTGGGAACCTCAAAACTTTGTTTTCCATATGCAATGTTCACAAAATTCGACTTCTAAACCACATTCAAGAAAACCTTCGACCATACCTTTGTTGTGCATAGCTTGAAGTCCTTTTTCTCCAATGTATCCCATCCTCTCATGCCATAACATGGTCGGGTTGAGTCAAGTCGACTTCAGGAGCAACGATGTTGTTGCATCCAGTTGATTCGACATTCCCTAATAGATTGTATAGGGTTCCAATCTGAACTCCTTTCATTAAGACCATCACACCTCTGACAATCTTGCACAGATCCTTCTAAAATAGAGTGTGCACTCTAGCATCACTCATCTTGCTGATAGATACCAGGTTTCTTTCCAAATCCAGAATGTGTAGCACATATGGAAGGGTCATTTTCCTCCCATCATGTAGTATTAGTTGAACTCTTCCTCGTCCGAAAATTTTGGTTTTCGAGTCGTCCCCCAAGAACACATCACCTCCATCATATCATTTATATTCACAGAACCATTCTCTATGTGGTGTCATATGATATGATGCTCCTATTATAGAAAAATTTTCCACACTCCATGCATATTTCTTTGATGGCCTTCCACTTCCCTCTACAAACTCAAATTCCCCTTTTTGTTCACTCCAGAATCAAAAATACAATTTTGTTTCCATATACACGAGCCATAGTTATACAACTCACGTATACGCAAGTTGCTCCATCACAACCCACATACATCAGGTTTTGTGCTCAAAAATTAAAAAATATGTCGGGTTTCCATACCATGTCACGAGATCCATGATCCTTGACCTTCCATATACTGGAAATGCTCTCACTCGACCCTTCAATTCCATTTGAAGGCTATAAATTGAGCCATATACAAGCCTTGATCACATTATTCATCATTGAGAGAAAACACACTCTGGAGAAATTTCATCTCGTGTTAAGTCTGCATCCCTTTGTCCTTGAAACGCTGAACTTCTTGTGTTTAGCTCCCAATATCTTCCTATCTTGAGATGGAGAACTTCATTGACTCGTACTACTTGTGAGCTTTCCTTTGTGGAGGATTGAAGTGGTGAAGGCCCAACTAGAGGGACTTAGTTTCTCAGTTCTGATATGTTTCGTTACAGAAGTTTGTCACCTATGTACTTTTGTTGATTACATTAATAAAAATACTATTTTCTTGTCCAATTATATGTCACAAATATTTGTATTTACTTTCCATGGGCATATTTTTTATACATCGTAGTGGATTATGCTAGTTTATATGCCGACATTTTATATAATTTCCACATGTTTGTGTATCTTGGATGTTGAGGACAAGTTGCAGGTATAAAGCTTTGAGTCATGATCTCAACCATGGTCTTCTTTGGACGTCCGAATGATGTAGGCTCATAGCCTTCCCTTGTTAGAATTTTAATTTATCTAGCATACTTGAGATTAGAGTTGATTTATGGGTGTTGTTATGTCTGTTGTGGTTTGCCCCTAGCCATAGAGAGATTTTCCTCATAACAAAATTGGATCCTCCACCTAGACTATATGAATCATATGCATCAGACGAGATAGGTTTCCTTGCACATTCTAGAGAACTCTCTCTGTGTCCTCGCTTACCATCTCATCTCCTCGGCCCCTGTGATGATGTCATGGATACCCGTCTGGTTGTTGTGAACCTACATCTACGGGAGAAAATAACCGTTAATACAAGATACCATACAAAAATATTTGCATTTTTGTTTACATTTATCAAATTGAAAAACACAAAAAAATGAAATATATAAAAATCAATTCTCACCGATCTCTCCAAAGGCAGATCCCGATGGTAATGGCATGTCACAATCCCCTTAGTAGTAAATCCCCTCATAGGGATAGTCATCAATGGCTATGATTTGTCGTCACCACCATTGAAATTACTCATCATTGTAGGGGGTTGGCACCCTACCACCTTCCAACCACCTCATCACCTCGGTCCACCATGACATGGATGGTTTGCATAGACCATGTGGAGTAACATCTACTCTAGGGCTCAAATCTAAAACCCTCTCGAAGAAAAAACTACACAAAATGAATGTGAACCGGAAGTTCATCATTCTTCGATTTTATAGTTTGTTAGTTGGCTCTTCATGTTGACCAATAGTGAGGTGCACTAAACGTAAACTGTGGGTCTCAAACACTCCACAACATAGAACATGAGCAGCCTTGATGCCTGGTGTAATGAGGTCAATCCCGATATCCGTGTGAGTACTAAGTTTTCGATCTTCAGACTCAGGTTCTCAATCGCCTTGATAGGGAGTTGGCTCCCCACTTTCTCTATGCCTGCAACACAGTAGGTGGCAATGTACTCCTCCATAGTTCTCCCACCTCCAACCCCTCAGACCTTGAGATTTACCATCTCACCTCAGCGAGACAATCCTGTGATAAAGTAGATATCGTCCACTTCAATTCTCAATGGTTTCCCATCGAGATTAAAGGTCTCGATCTCTATCTACCAATAGTTTATCAATGTTTGGAGCAACCTCGCTTGAGCCCTCATTCCTTTTATGGCCCAAAATTTATACATCCCACATCTTTGCAAATATTTTTGGGCCCTCATATCTCTTTCCACTACATCATCAACCTCCTCGTGCTCCCTTTCTCTCCATTCGATAACCATCCTGCAAAGGAAACATTAAATTTTGAGTCAATTTTTATTAAAAAACTTGTGTGCGGAGTTGTATGTGGGCTACCATTATGAAAGTTGTGTATAGGGATTGATATAAGTGGGAAGGCTTCGCTTTTACCGCATACATGGGGTCGTGTATGCGACCCAATAAACTATAGCCCGCGTACACCCTAGTTTTCAATTTACGGCCTCTTAAACTCGAAATTTGAGCACTAAAACTAAAAATTAAACTATGGAAATTGAAGAGAATAAAAGGAGCATTTACTTGGTCCAGATTGGTTTCCAATTTCGTTGATCGTAGCTCCCGAAATAGTCGCTGGAAGATCGTGGGTAAAATGGCCTCAAAAGCACTATGTGGGTGAAAAACTCAAATGACATGGTCAAAAATTCTTATTTGTACTATTTGTAGTTAAGTTTTACCCACTTTATATAGTTTTTACCCTATATATCTTATTTTTTACCATGTGGACTAATAGTGCAGTGTAAGACATGGTTTGAAGTGGTTTTGTCCAGGTTTTTTAATGGATTTCCAACGTCATGTCACCCATTTGTGCCTCCAGCAGGTATATTCCATCATTGACATATAGAATAGGTTCTCACCCCACTTTTCATTTTTGCATCGTCCTATGACCATGATTCACATACCCTAGGTACGAACCCATTTCTTAGCGAAACAAAACCTTCTTGTTGTTATTATAAGTGTCGTTATTAAGTGGTAGAGACTTACCAAACATGATTACCCTAGTTAGAACACTTTTTTCCATTTGGGGCCCATGCAAAAGTTACTCCATAGGTCTGGGAGTTCCTTATAGTCTCAATATGACTTTGCATTTGAACCTCATTTTCTTACTCAATATCATTCTAGCCGCTACCTATGCGACTCTCATCGAGTCTTGGTTAAGCTATACTCTGACTCCCGAAAAAATAAAAAGATTTACAAGTGTACTTGTATCTTTCAAACTCGTTAAATGTCTTTGAAAGGAAGTCTATTTTGGTATAAGTTTAACCCTCTTTCGGACCAAGTAGACTACTTATGAAAAATGAATACTCTAGTCACCATTGGCTAGAAGAGTTATCCTAGGTATTATTTTATACTTTTTTAGGCCTAGGAGACTAACATCTACAAAAAACGACACTCTTTGAGTTAAGTTGTAATTGCATCCCATTATCATGCTTGCAATGTTGAGCCTAATGTCGGCTACCATTTTCTCATTAAGTGTCATTGTGTTCGACTTCAACTCTTTTATTCACATAATGTAGACTTTCACCTTTGGCGGATAGTGTAGAAGACCTCCAGTTTATAGTAGCAACACCCCATATCTATTGATGTCTTTCATCGGACCAGTACCTATATGACTTCAGTGATCATGGAAGATCAGATTGTACTCCATTGTATAAATATATCTTCGGTTGATTTTGAGAATGGAATTCAGTGTGTCTTGTTCATGACTATGAAAACCTATGGCATATGTCCATTTTGTATTGCCTATTCATGGCCATGAATAGTTATTTGATATATATCCATATGGATCTGCAGTGTAATTCAGATTGGCAACCATGTGTACAAAGTCAATATGAATTGCAATATGCTTATGAGTAACTACTTCTTCTAGCTGAGTCTTCATTACTCCACTTATGGGAATTATAATGCATTTCGAGCATCGTGGATACTCCTCTGACCTCACACATTAGGGAGCATATGTTATAGAAAATTTTTCCACACTCCGTGCATCTTGCTTTGATGGCCCTCCACTTCCCTCTCCAGACTCAAATTCCCCTTTTTGTTCACTCTAGAGTAAAAAATAAAATTTTTTGTCCATATACATGAGCCACAGTTAGACAACTCATGTATACGTAGGTTGCTCCATCACAACCCGTGTACATCGAGATTTGTGCTAAAAAATTAAAATATATGTTGGGTTTACATGCCATGTCACGAGATCCATGATCCTTGACCTTCCATATATTGGAAACGCTCCGACTAGACCACATCTTCTGATAGTAGAGAAACAACCACATCTTCTAGCACTAGTGTGGTTGTATTACTCCCTATAGCCATGACTAAGCTATCTCGTGAGTCTGGAAAATAACATAATAGAATAATACTTTTCTCCTCCTTAGTGATTTTAATATCCACAAATGATAACTGGCTTAAAATGGTATTAAATGCATTTAAATGCTTAGTCACCGAACTGCCATTACTCATTCTCAGAAGATACAATTTATTTATGAGAAACAACTTATTTACCAAACATTTTGATTGGTATAAGCTTCCCAACTTGTCCCACAGTTGCTTGGTCAAATATTCACCTGAGACACTCAGCATTACCGAATCTGCAAGACAAAGGCGAATCATACTTCTTACTCTTCTTTCGAGTTTCTCCCATTCTTTCGTCGACATGCCTGTCAGTTGAGCACCTAGACAGAACGTTGTCCATTGTTCTTGATCTACAAGAAGATCTTCCATTTTAAGCTTTCAAAGCTCAAAATTATGGTCATTGAATTTTTCTATCTCTATTCTTGAATTGCTCACCATTCTCTAACACAATTTTTGACTTACAACTCTTATTGTACCTAGTTTAGCTCTCAGATTCAAGATTGGTAAATCAAGATCTGATACACACATCAAATCTTAACACATATACAATCCCACGTGTCAGGAAACAAGACACACTTCCACACTAAACCTAGAAGAAGAGAAGAAGAATTTAATCAAGAACGTAAATGACAAAGTAATCACACAGTACACAGAGATTTTACCTTGGAAATCCAAACCGAGAAAACCAACATTCCTTGAGTGTTCTTCTCTCTTGTTGTCTTATTCAATCTGAATAAAATGTTACATGTATAACCTTGGTCCACACCTAAGACACAATCGACATCATGCCCTCTTGCTTATGCAAGAACAACCCTATAGCCAATTCGTCTTACATCTGCATGACCAACAACCTGCATCTAAATATTTCTCTAAAGATTGGCTATCTTACAATTCATTGATTACCATTTATGGCCTTACAACGTGCCTCTTTATAGGCTTTACACATAAAAAACCCTAAATAAATGGCACCCAAAAATGGTTACAAATCCATGCAGATCATTGGCTACAAATCTCGTGAATCTTGGGATTCTGTTATAGTTGACTCCAAGTCGGATTACCAGTCTGACTTCATTCGGTCTTCAATTGGTCACCACATGCCCTCCTTTCGACCTCTTTTCATTTGAACTCTTCAACTTGTTGTTGATTCCTTTACCATGTCGAACTACCTCAACCTTCGACTTTCTTCTTTACCTGGGCGACTAACCTCAACCTTAGACTTGTTGTCGATCTACCTCAAATTTTATTGCAAAGAATATAACAACCCAACATGCACATGCCAAGAAATCCCACACGCATCCCCATAATCCAGGAAGTCATTTTGCGCCATTACACCAGAGCACTTGATAAAAACTAGTCCACTTCACACCATAGTTGTTTTGTAGACATGCGTCAGTTCACACCTGGTGACATTCTCAACTTGACCTCTGGTTCATCGGAGAAGTTCCCAATATGCCCTATGGGTCGCATCGGAGGAATTCATGCAATGAGCTCCAGTTCAAACCATAAAATTTCCCACGAACTACTCTGGTACACAGTGGAGGAGTTCATGCAAACTACTCAGAAACAACAACAAGACCCCACCATATTGTCTTTCATATTTTGGCCATAACTTTTGAATTAGGTGTTTGTTTCATGCGTTCCTTATATTGTTGGAAAGGTATTTCCAAGATATACAACTTTATAGTTATGTGATTTAAGAAATTTGTCACCAATTGTCTATGGATTTTAGGATTAAGATCTAACACATTGTTAACAGCCCCCACAGAGCAAAGCACCTCAGCCATGGGCAAAGGGACCAACAACCAAACATAGGGAAACATACACGAACTCTTAATTAATCTATGTTTTAATTATATGGGTCCAAATGATTGGTTTTAATAGTTCATTTCAAGGTTACTATGAGGTCATTGATTCGTTGTATGTTGAATGGTGCCTTTTTTTAGGTACCAATGTCAAGATGAGGTCATACTCAACATCTTTGCAATGCAATCTACAACCAAGGACAATAGAGCATTAACGACAACATCAATTGTCACAGTAGTGGGGGGCATAAGAGGGAATCAAACTCAAATGGATTAAGAGGGAGTATGAACCCTACGATGATCGAATCTCCTAATGTCCAAGCCAATCATTGCGATGGGAGAGGCGCACTATAGTCGAGATCTAGGATTTCCCACCAACACTAAAGGAAAAATTTGAAATGGAAATGCCATATTTGTTCTCTCATCATTATGGAGAGTATAAGGACAAATGTTGGTAAATGAAAGGTCACAGGGGAAGGCGAAAGGCCAGGAGTCATGTTGAGCTTCAATACATACTAGAATTGTACCCAAAGAAGGGGCTTGTTGGCTCTTCAAGCATTGTATACATTCGCTGGACTATTTCATGAAAGACTATTGTGTTAACTAAAACTGAGGAGTCTTCCTTGGATCTTGGATGTCCTATTGTTGAAACTATTGAAACTGTTAATATGGAGAATCCCTCGAGGCCAGCCTTTGATAGTGAGAAAAACTTGCATGTGTTGTTGTTTTTTTGTGAACTATTTCAAGCAGATGTATGTCGTTCACATGGGCTATAAGGATATGTTTGCTTATAGATTATTCTAATGCAATCTATTTTACTCTTGTAGTTTTGTTATTCTTTCTTACACTATATGTCATGAGCACATGAGTTGTTGATGTATGCAAATATATGACCTAGACTTTTTTGGTTATGTATTTGCGTGCATGTGCTTCTAAATTTGCACCTTCATGATAACTATTTGATTGGGGTTTTAAGTAGAGTTTAGTTTCATTACATCACATTGGGTTACGATAATTTGCTCCTAGCTAGGCTAGGATAGGTTTAGAGTAGATTAGATTTATTTGTATGCTTTTAGATAGTCTTCATCGACATCTTCACTTGCATAACCATTCAACCATTCACCCTCATCGGTGGACCGAGTCATAAGCGGTAAAACCAAAACCAGAAATGGTTGTTGGGCTAGAATCTAGATGGGTTCTCTATTCCAAATAGTGAGATGTCTAATTGGGACTTCTTATCGGGGGTAACTCTGGCTATTGACAAAGGGCGATTTTCTCCCCATCAACATGACCTAACCTCCATAACCCCTCACATAGGTAGAATAATGCATTTTTCCATTTAATAAAGGTTGACATTAGTTAATAAGGTCTATTTAATAAATGTGAACAAGTCAATGTAAGACAACCTAATAGAAGCTTTCGCTTCTAGAAAGATCTTCCTCTAGAATGTTATTTATAAAATAGAATTAGTATAAATAAGAGTAGGAGGAATGAAAAGTTTTTTGTCTAGAGAATTATTGTAATAGAGCATTGCTCTATTGGAGGTTGTCCCCTTGAAGAAGAAAGTGAACACTGCTTCCTATCAATAAAGGTATTCTTTTTGGTTGTGGTTCTCTACATTTTGTTGTTCCGTTGGTATTTTCTGCAATATTTCCGTTTTTTGCTTAATATAGTAGATCTGGTACCTAACAATTATGGTTTAGGAAGCTATCCATTCAAGCAAGGAAAATAAATACAAAGGAATGATTATAAAAATTTACACGATGAATGCATTTGATTGGGTAAGATACTCCTTTTTGTTTGATGTGTTATTGAAATTTGGTTTGTGTCCTCCTTTCATTAGATGGGTTTCTTCTTGTATTATCGATCCTTGGATACCCCCCTTGGTTAATGAGAGGCCCACATATTTCATTCGATGAAGTTGTGGGTTGATACATCACTTCCCTCTATCTCCTTTGCTCTACATCATAATGGTTGATTCATTGAGCAACAAATTAGAAGTAGAAAGTTTGTTTGGAGAGCTTCTCATGCTCAAAATTGTCCGAGGATTCAAAATTATAAATCACTCACAATTCACAGATGACACTCTCCTTTTGGGTAGAGCTTCCTCAATCATGGCTAAAAGATTTGAGTAGAACTTAGACCTTTTTACTCGTGCCCCAAGTGGAAATATAAATAATCTAAACAGTCAAGATTTTGGTTGGAACATCAGTCCTCAACTTCTTCATGCGATCTCCCACATTCTCATGTTTCCCTGCCAAGAGTCCCATGCCTCATTCAAATATCTAGGAATTCCTATCTCATTGAGCAGTTCATTGGCTTAGTCATGGAATTCACTCATCAACAAGATAAAATTAAAACTCCTGCAGTCGGGATCCCAATGGGTAAATCCCACAAGCCAAGTCGAATGATTAAAAATTATTATCAAGAGAAACATATTTAAACATTCAAAATCATTTTTAATCATTTTACCCTTGGCGGTTTCTACTTCCCCAACGACTAGTTCCTCTACTCCACCTTTATATCTACCCTCGGGCATACTCTTTTCGAATCACTAAGATTTTCTTGTCCCTGATGATGGGTGGAGTGCCCACTTGAAACATTGGACATTTCAAAAATATTTACACAACTCAATTCCATAAAATATCATAACAATTATGATTAATAATGAAAACATACATACTCGCAATTTACATAAGGTTTCATTTTATCGGGTTCTTCGAGAATTCAATCATCAAGTAGATTCATTGGTTAATGAATCAATCATTTATAGCCCTAGAATAATCAATGAAAATGAGGGGTGGTGCTTCCAACCTATCCCCTGGCAACATTAGCAACTTTTGATTATGAAGATAAGGACACCCAACATGTCAATTAATTGCCACTTGCTAGTAAATCGTTGCCATTAGATTTCAAGCATAGGGTATAGATTCTAAAGGATGCATTAATGTTTGCCTTGTCTATTGAACCCATTGTTGAAGGGATATTTTGGCAAGGTGGGATAATGGTTAATAGTGAGGTTGGTGTTTGTTGTAATGCAAAGGGGAAGTTCGCCTGGCCAATCCTACTTCTCTTCATCTTTGGTTAGTACTATGGAAATTCAATTCATATGAATTTTCCTTGAGGTGTGAAGTATTAATACGTTATGTGGCCCTTGAGGGAAAATCATTGTTGGTACATGGTATTATGCGTGGCTCTAGTATTTTTCCAAGGCACTTGTTTTTTTTTGGAGTTTGTTTGGTTTAAACCCATCTCATTACCAAGTTCTTATATACATTTGAGAGTCTTTCTAGGTGTTTTCTCTTCGGTCCATTTTGAACTTTGACCCCTCAGACACCCTATTCCTTAGTTTTGGGAAATTCTAGTTATTTGACACTTATATGTGGATAAAGGACTTTCAATTTGAGTTCTAGAAATAGAGGGATCACTAGGAGTTCTCTCTTGTTTTTAAATCTGAGTCTTGCATTGTTCCATATAACCTTTGGCCTAATTGCTTTTCGAGGTATGTTGTTCATATGGATTACAGAGAGGTACAAGAATTTAGGAGGGTATTGAGAAGACACAAGGAGTCAATTCAATGCAAAAAATATTCCATTTTCTAAATGACCTCCAAGGTCCATGAGAATGAACACTAGTGCTCCTCACAGACAACTATGATTACAAATACCCTTGTATAGAAAAAACAAATAAATTGAAGAATTGGAGGTTGAGTGCAATATGCTGAGAAACATGGTTATTAATTTGAGTAAATATTCACACTCAATAGCTTCCAACCACATAATGTCCACAAACTTTGTCCAGGTAAGCCTAAAGGAAGAAGACAAAATGCATAAGATCCTGGAAGATATAGACTTGGAGACTCATAACTCCTCCTCTACCAATCATGGGTAGGATAAAGCAATTAGTTTCCATGCTTTCCATTAAGTTTTTATGTTTATCAAAGTAATTGAAATTTAGAGTTCTTTTTATAGTTATATAACTAAAAAAAATTATGCAAGAATCACTAGGATGTAATACATATAAACTTTTGCAAATTTTTCTCTAGAATGACTTTTGCAAGCTGCCAATACTATTTGGAAACTTCGGGAAACTACTTTTTGTACTTTGTTTTTCATTTTTTGCTATAGTGATCCAGATGGATGTTGGTGGCCTCCCACCTATTCCAACTGGTTCGCTTTGGCAGTTTTTGAGTTTAGCAGTTTTTGTTTTTGCTAGTTTTCGGGTCCCTGACTCACGGGGTCGTTTTGAGGCCCTAAACAACATTTTTAGGGCTCGCCATAGTCGGAAATCCCCTTTGATAGATTGCAACAAAATGTATATTCCTTGGATAGACCTTTCCAATAGGCTATCGTGCGCCTAAAACAAAGATCGTATGCAAAAGTTACGACCCCGGGAAGTTGATGTACTAACTTACCCAAACGAGGCCCACATGACTTTGGCGCTTCATCTTCTAGGGTTAGGTTTTTGGATGTCCAAGGTTTCTAACATTCCTGTTTAGTGTAAAAAGGCCTTCAGAGCCTCATTGTAATGATATTCTTATGAATGAGCGCAATCATCATATATCTTCTCAAAGATAAGCCGCCACCATTCCAACGAGCTTGTTTTCCGCTGCATTTTACAGTTTCAACTTATTTCCTTATTGAATAAAAAACCAATTTTACTATATCTCTGTTATTATGTGTTAAGCAGCTTTTAATAATCTGTATTCATTTCATTTTGCTCATAAAATCTGGATCATTGGTATCAGAGTGTTCTGCTCCTTGTCGTCTTAATGCATGTCCCCAACAAGGTTAGGGTACAAAGAATTGGGTCTCGAGCTTGTTTCTCTTGAGGACAAAAGCTCTTGCACGCCCAAATGACCTCTCATGGAAGGAGAAAATAAAGACGACGAGACAAGAGATCCTTTCAAAATTTTGCTTGAGGAATCCCTCACGCAACAAAGGAATGGGATGATGGATAGTTTCGCACAAATCCTTCGACGACTACCAACAGGCGACACATCTTCCTCGAGTGGAGGCGTCGCCCCCTTCAAGGTACAAATCAACTTCGATATTCCTATATTTGAAGGTCAGATAGATGCAAATGTTGTAGAAAAGTGGTTGAATCTACTAGAAGGGCATTTTTCTGTCTGTAACTTTTCAAATAGAGAAAAAATTACTTTTGCACTCCTCAAAGTCATTCCCCATGTCAAAGATTGGTGGGAAACTTTATGTGAGAAAAAGGAAACAGAGGAACCCTCATTATTTATAGTTGTGGCCACCTGGGAATCCTTGAGGGATGCTATTAAGGAACAATACTACCCTGTCAGAAGTTATGACGACTTGTATGCCAAATGGACCGAACTGCGGCAAGAAAGAGACCAAGCAGTGCCATATTTCACAAATATCTTCCATACCTTGCGCACCAAGTTGGGCATCAAAGATTCAGAGTGACATCTGGTGCTCAAGTATTGCGGTGCTTTGCATAGATACATCCAGACCGAAATGGAATTTCTGGACATCTCGTCCTTAGGCGTGGCCTATCGATATGCCGTCAAAATCGAGCAGAAGCTCAAACAAAAGACGCGACAATTTGGGCCTGGGAACCCCTCGCAACAAAAACCGGGAAAGGGCGACCCCAACCTACATAACAAAGGACAGAGCAAAGATGGGAAGTATCAAGACAACTAGTCCAAGCCACAAGCAAAGAAGGACACCATAAAGACAAAGAAGGATACCGGGAAGTGGTGCGACTTCCATAAGAGCCCTTGGCATAACACCGTTGATTGTCGCTCAAAGCAGTTGCTGGTGGCCGAAGTGAAAGCCTCTGAATTAGATGCGGGTTCTGACTCTGAGTCAAAACTAGAAAGGGGAAGACGGATCATTGACACGGAACCTAGTGCCACCGTTGCTACCACCAAGCTCCAACCTGGTGAACCAAACGAGCCAGAAGAAGGTGAGCGCCTTTTCCATTCACAGATGTGGGTAAAAGGCACCCCGCTACACTTCATTGTTGATAGCGGTAACCAGAAGAACCTCATCTCAGCAGAGGTCAACAAGCCACTGGCACTGCCGACAACGTCGTACCCGCAACCCTACACCATTGGATGGCTCCGCCAAGGAAGCGATCTCCGCGTCAGCCAACCGTGTTGATTGTTGTACGACATCAATCCCTTCAAAGATGAGGTATTGTGTGATGTTGCTCCTCTCGAAGTTTTTAATGTCCTTTGGGCCAACCTTTTTTATGGAAACGCCATGTTGTATATGAGTCTAGGCCTCATAGTGTTATTATTACTTTGAGCAGGAAATTGTATAGGATACCCGAGGCAGTCCCTCCTAGTGTTATTTCCTTGATCTCTGTCAAGCAATGCAGGAAGTTCATCTCTCAGACCAGGAAATTTGTCTTCTTCATGATTTGCTCTCAAAGTAAGCTAAATATCGCAACCACATCCAAGGCCTCCACGGTCGATCTCTTCACACAATAGAAGCACGTGGATAAGGTCGTAGAATAATACTTAGATATATTATCCTCTCCTACTAGGGTACCTTTGCATTGTTAGGTTAAGCATCCCATCAATATGACCCCAGGAACATCGCTACCCAAGGGGTCGGTCTACCGCCATTCTCAGTTAGAAAATGAGGAGATCAAGAAGTAGATCCAAGAACTGCTCCACAAGGGGCACATCCATCCCAGCTCATCGCCTTGTGGGAGCCCAATCGTACTAGTGCAGAAGAAAGACGGGACCTGACGACTATGCATTGATTACCGGGCCCTGAATAAAATCACAGTCTGGAACTAGTACCCGATTCCCCAAATCGACGACCTCCTTGATCAACTCATGGGGGACAAATACTTCAGTAAGATTGATTTGAAGTCTGGCTACCACCAGATCCCAATATAACAGATAGATGTATGGAAGATCGCCTTCAAGTCAAAATAAGGTCTTTTTGAATGGTTGGTCATGCCCTTTGGTTTGAAAAATGCTCCAACAACTTTTATGAGGATGATGGACGATATCCTATGACCTTTCCACGATACTTTTGTAGTGGTGTATCTGGATGACATCCTCATCTACATCAAGACTGGGGTAGAACACTTGCAACATATTCAACAGGTTCTGCACACCTTGCGGCAACACAAAATATATGCAAACTTGGAAAAAAGCTCCTTCAACATGGACATGGTCCATTACTTAGGCTACATAATTGATCAACATGGTGTGCATGTGGATCCAACCAAGATCTAGGTCATCCATGACTGACCAGCCCCAACCACACTCACTGAGCTTCAAAGCTTCTTGGGCCTCGCCAATTTCTATCGCAAGTTCATGTTGGGATTCTCTCATATTGCATGGGCTCTCAGCCAAGTAACCAGGGGTGGCAATAAGGAAAAATTTGTGTGGGGCATGTCCCAACAATAAGCCTTCGATGAATTGAAGCATCGTTTGTGCTCATCCCCAATACTTTCATTACCATACCTACAACATCCCTTTGAGATAGAGACAAATGCTTCAGACTATGTTGTGGGCGTTGTTCTCACTCAACAC
>ML794284.1:365201-402270 GCA_009831015.1 Picea engelmannii
AAAATTATAGTTATACTTGATTAATTGAAACTTTTACTATAAAACTTTATGCTTACTATTTTTTACTCATTTTAAAATTTACCGAGATCATTAAGATTGTGAAAAAATAAATAAATTTAAATAAAACTTTAACTCCTCCCCCACTTAACTACCAAAAAAAACCAAAATTTATAATTTAGGTATAATTGAAACTTTGACTATATAACCCCCCAAAAAAAAGCCAAAATTTATAATTTAATTATAATTGATTGAAACTTTTACTATAAAACTTTATGCTTGCTACTTTTTTCTCATTTTAAAATTTACCCAAATCATTAAAATTGGGAAAAAATAAATAAATTTAAATAAAACTTTAACTCTCCCCCAATTAACTAACCCAAAAAAGGGCCAAAATTTATGCCCATCCCATTGGCGGTTATTGCTTGCCATCTACCGTAGGTTCGATAGATTTCTTCCGAAACTTCTCCTAGATCACGGGCGTCGGGCTACTACGGATTTTGGGCGGACTCGGAAGGAGAATATATTTTGTTTTTATAGGGTTTAGGTTTTCCGTCGGATTTCATATGTTATAAGGGCGGAGGAAGTTCACTAATGGAAGCCATGGGCAGAGGCGACTCAGATGGGAAGAGCATGGATTACCAGTGGTTGGGGCTTCTGGACTTGTTTTCTTGTAAGAAGATACGGCGCGTCGGCTGTGCATTTTGTTTTGAATTATTTTATTTATCAGTTTGTTCTCTAGAGCGAGGAGGGGGAATGATGAAATAACTTTCCCCAAATGAACGACTGTGATATCATCCACTGCTTTCTGCTCTTCTTCGGAGCAGTCCAAGCCAGTAGATTCTGATCCCCCTTCCCATCGCGCTCTATTTTATGTGGATCTATTAGGTTTTTTTAATAGGTTATCTTTCCCCTTTATTTATTTAATGTTTACCCTAATTTTAATATATTGGTATCTCTAATCAGATGCTTAGATGCCAGCATTTTAGATTTCAATGGTTACCCTAATTTTATGTTCTGGTATATCTAATCTGATGCCCAGATGCCAGAATTTTAGATTTTTCAATGGGCTCGGATTTTAGGTTCTGATGATTATTTTAATGGCTTCCTACTATTGACGTTTGAGAGGGATATTTATGTGCAGCATTCTAACAGATGAGGTTTGTAAAATAACCAAGTAATCCTATTTTTTTTCTCCTTATGTATTGAAGTCAAAATGCTTACGCTCTTTGATTTTGCCGTGAAACCTCCTAACTGGGAATTGACTCCTTTCTATTTTTCTTGTTATCATTTGGGTTCGACTGTGTACTCACGAGCATTTATCACAGTGAAGATGTTACCAGCAGCTCCCAAGTATTCTGTCATACAGAATCGCTTAACATTTAGATTAAGCGGAGGAGCTTCAAATGATTTCAATTTTCATTAAAATAGCCGTTTTCAAAAATCAAGATCCTTTTGATGCAAGCAGGGTTTTCGGAAACCATATTTTTAGGGTTTGTGTGTGCGCGAGACTCAGCAGAAGTCAATATTTTTCAGAATTTATGTGTGCAAGGCTGAGGAAGGGGAAATGATGAAATAACTTTCCCCAAATGATCGACTGTGATATCATTCACTGCTTTCTGCTCTTATTCGGAGCAGTCCATGCCAGTTGTTTTTGATCCCCTTCCCATCGCTCTCTTTTTTTAATGTGTGCTCTTAATTTTTATTCGTTTTTAGTTTTTGGTCTCTCTAATGTGATGATAACCATTTTTGTTTTTTTAATGGTCTTAGCTTTTGGTTTCTTATGATTATTTTAATGGGCTATTACTGTTTGGCGTTTGAGAAGGGCATTTTTGTGCATGATTCAAATATATGAAGCTCGTAAAATAAAAAGAACAGTCCTACTCCTTATCCTCATTTCTGTTTGTAGTGAAATTCTCATGCTTTTGTTACCATGAGCTCTGTGATATGTTACTCATGAACATCGCATCTGATGACGATGTTAGCTGCTGTATCACCCAATAAATATGTCAACATTTAGATTATGCGGGGGACGTTGTTTTTGATAAAGACATTGATATTGATATTGTGTTTTTCAAGATCATTTCAATTTTAAATACAATTATGATCTTCAAAAACCAAAATCGCTTCATTTCAATTAGGGTTTCCAGAAACCAAAACCGCTTCATTTCAATTAGGGTTTCCAGAAACCAATATATGTTAGGGTTTATTCAAGCTTGAAGTAAGTTAGGGTTTCCAGAAACAAATATATGTTAGGGTTTATTCAAGCTTGAAGTAAGTTAGGGTTTCCAGAAACCAATATATGTTAGGGTTTATTCAAGCTTTAAGTAAGTTAGGGTTTCCAGAAACCAATATATGTTGGGGTTTATTCAAGCTTGAAGTAAGTTAGGGTTTCCAGAAACCAATATATGTTAGGGTTTATTCAAGCTTGAAGTAAGTTAGGGTTTCCAGAAACCAATATATGTTAGGGTTTACGGGTTTGGTTTTAGTTAGTTAGATTCTAAGACTACTTCCTTTGGGTTTTGTGGCCACTATAATTAGAAGCATGTGTTGAACCCATATGTATAAAAAAATCAGATGCAAACTCCTTCGACACCAAAGATTGGTTCACTACAACTAAACAAAGCAGATCCAAACTCCTTCGACACCAGAGATTGGTTCACTACAACCAAGGCTTTCGGAAGCCGATATCTATTAGGATTGGGATTTAGAAAAGGATGAGCCAAGTATGATTTAGAAAAGGATGGGCCAAGTTTCCTAGTCTAAATCTTAGTTAGGATCAGCGTTATTTCATTTGGGGCCGTTCCACTACAACCAAAGTTTCTAGAAATCGATATCTATGAGGATTAGGATTTACAGATGGATGAGTGAGTTTCCTAGTCCAGGGCTTAGTTTATTTGGAACTACTGTTTCTAGTTGATCTTTAAACTGATATGTTAAGCACCCCATTTAACTAGCAGCATGGATTGATTTTTAAATCAGGTCTATTAAACACCCATATTTATGATAAATTTTTCTTTCCAAGTGAATTTGCTCAAAATTATATAAGGTTATAATTTTTCTTTTCATACTATCATCCAGAGATCAACTGTTTTCATTCAGAAACAAGTGCACATAGTCCAAGTGGCCATAGTCTGCCCAAGGCATTTAGAAAACATTACAATAGACTAACTTCACTGAAAAGCTTTAAACAAAGTAAAGCTAAAAATACTGCCAAAGCTACTGGCTAATTTACTTTCTGAGATCATCAGTAAAGTCTCAAGAAAAACAGTTATATACCAAAAAAAGTTACTTGCTATCTTTGCAAGGAAATCAGTAAATATTCAAGTGCTTTGATTGCTTTGCTCCACCCGGTTCCCACTGATAATAAGATATCCTCTCTTCAGGAGCCAGGAGGGCTTCTTTGGAGAGCTTGTCAGTCTTTTTGTTGAACTCCCTGTAGATATGGAGGAAGCTTAGAATCTGGAAATTTTTACATAGATCTTCTGTATGTTTTTTCCAGCCCTCAATGTAGCAGACATACAGATTAGCCCTGTCATTAAGCCACTCAATAATCACTTTGGAATCCCCTAAGAATTGAAGCCTATGAATAGCTAGATGGTTGGCTAAAGTTAGAGTAACTCATAATACCCATTAATTCTGCCTTTATATTAGTTTCTTCACTCCTCCCACTCCACAAGATGATTGGTCCCTGCTTGCTGCTCTGTCAAAAAGGCAATGGCGGATCCCTCCTCATGATGAATAAAACATTCCTTTATTAAAGATTTTGGTAAAGGAAGTTTTTCTTGGTTTGCAAAGTCCCAAAATCTTAAATTAAACTGAATGGACCGAGGGAACCATATTTTTGAAGATACATTTATTTCTTTTCTTTTGAGCCACAGACCCCAACCAGTAATGGCAGCTAATTCAGGATAAACTGACCGTCATTTATCCAATGACAATAACAATCTGCAATATCTTGGCCTTTCCAGGCACTTGTTATGTTCAGCAAATATTTTAGCATTATCCAAACTTGTATAGTGAAACTGCTGAGAGTCTCTTTGTATAGCTGTCCCATTCCTCTGCAAGGATACCTTGAAAACCCAATGAATTACTGCCTAGCCAAATTTCTGATCGATCCTTTGTTTCCAGAGGATTTTTTGCGTTGGCCAACGGTTTGATATCCTTTCTCTTTAGATGATTACGAAGCTCATGAGACAATAAAGATTTTTCACGCAATCCCAGAATATAGTCTTGGCCAATATAGATTTTTTTCCCGAGCCCGGCAGCCAACTATGCCAATGGTTTAACAGATGAACTGTCTTTAATAACTTCCTCCAAATTCTTGAAGCTTTACTGTGCTCGAAGTTTGCCGACCTGAACCACTTAGTTACATCCAGGTGTTTTAAATATTTATCCAACACAATGTTGTGCCAAAGATGATGATCAATAACTATGAAGAAAAATATTAAATACACTAACCACCACGTTATTGATGATATGTTGAATCTGAATTGATTCAGAACATTATAAGGACGATCAAACTACTCTGAAGAAAAATATTAAATACATCAATCACCACGTTATAGATGATCCATAACCACTCTGAAGAAAAACATTAAATACATTAACCACCACGTTATGGATTATACGTTGAATCTAAGTTGCTTCAGATCCAACGAGGTTATATAGATGATCACCATTATCCCACGCAGCATTATAGATGATACGGCCCCACACATGATTCTACACAGTATTATAGATGACCACGACGCCGCGTAGAATTTAATAGTATGCTGAAGGGTGGTTGTTGATCCCCTATATTATGACAGACTATAATGGCAGGCACTTTTTAAATCAGATTCAACTGATTATACTACTTTTTGAGCACTGATCTACTATGTGTATACATTATCACCCATTCACACACCTTCCATCTTGAAGTGTAGAGTACACCTCAACTCTTTTGATGCCATTGGTCAAGTAGTATAATTTTATAATTTTTTTTTGGCATAAACTTCTTGGTTTTCAAATTAACAATGTAACATCATCAAAATTCCATGGTTTCCAATCTCCATCTAACTTCTCTTTGTAATGGCACTTTCGAAAAGAAAGATTTTCTAAACAACCTATAACCTTTTGCAAAAACTCCCTGGTTTTCCAGTCAACCATTTAACTTCTCCTCTTAAACACAATTTAAGAGGAAAGGAAAAAACAATTTTATATTTGTTATGAGAGACCTAGCAAGATCCGTCCATTTTAAAATAAAGGTCATTTTTTTTTTAAACTCCTTGGTTTTCCAGTCAACCATGTAACTTCTCTTAATTATGCACTCTTAAACACAATTTAAGAGGAAAGGAAAAAACAATTTTATATTTGTTATGAGATGTCTAGCAAGATCTGTCCATTTTAAAATAAAGGTCATTTTTTTTTACTATTAATGAGTCAAAAATGATAAAATGATTTACCATGTGCATAGACCATCAGCCATTCCCACACCTAACACTCTTTTAATACCAAATTGTAAAAGTGTATCTCAACCTTTTTTATCCAACTATTCTTATGCTTATTCATTTAGGGTATTTTTTCTGCTTAATTTTTTTTTTGGTTTTCCAACCAAACTTTGATTTATTGTTAGAATTATGAGGTTGATCAATCCTTTGATTTATAGGACCATTTGGATGATCAAATACGATTTTGTCCTCTGGAGAAAGTCAATGATGCAGACATTTAAAGGGTTTTTTATGCCACATTTCAATTTTAGAGAAAGTTAGTTATGCAAATGTCTAAAGAAATTCTAGCTATTGCAAAGACACTGCATGGTATTAACTCTTATTAATAGTTAAGCGTCGTTAATCTATTTGGCTGTTGATTCCATTGATTGCCCTTTGGGATGGACATTCCATATATTCACCATTTTTAATTAAGGTGATGATTTAATATGATTGAGTTTGACTTGATCAATTCCTGAAGTTATGAATTTTTATTCTTGAGACCATTTGAATGATCAAATGTGAATTTGTCACCCTATGTTATGGGAGATTACATTTTACATGTTTTGTTCATATGAGGAACATGGTGAAATGAATTTTCGTTGATGCTACATTAGAGATGGACAAAGTAATGTTTAAATTAAAATGAACTTTACAACTTATATTCAATATGCGAGATCTAGAAATATAAGGAGTTTCACTAATACACATGTTTGAAATTTCAATATGTGAGATTTAGAAATATAAGGAGCTTCACTAATACACATTAACGAGAGGGGTGTTGTATTTGTGAAATTTCTTATATTTCTTAAACTTGTTAATTGGCATTAGTGTAGCTCCTTATTTTTCTAAATCTCACATATTGAATATAAGTCATAGTTCATTTTTGTTCAGACATTACTTTATCCATATCTAATGCGACATCAATTGAAAGTCATTTCACCATAGTCCTTGTATATGAACAAAACCTGTAAAGTGTAGTTTCACATAAAATAGAGTGACAATCACATTTAATCATGCAAATGATATCAAGAATAAAAATGCGTAACTCGATCATATTAAATATCCTCTTAGATAAAGTAGGGTGAATGAATGTAATGTCCATCCCTAGGTAATCATTGAACTCAATATCCAAAGGGAGTAACACTCTTAGCTATTAATAAGAGTTAATACCATGCATTGTCTTTGTGGCAGCTCGGATTTATTTAAATGTTTGCGTAACTAACTTTCCCTAAAGTTGGGATGGGCATGAGAAGGCTTTTAAATTATTGCATAACTAAATTTCTCTAAATAACAAAATTGTATTTGATCATCCAAATGGTTTTGTAAATGAAGGAGTTGATCAACCACATCATTCTAATTGTAAATTGCATCACCCAAGACAACAATTGAAGTTACTCGAATGCCATGGCTAGTAAATCAACAACTTTGTGGAGCAAGAAATGTAAACCAAGGAATCTTGATCGAAATCTCTCCACATCTATCAAGAACATGAAAATGCCAACTTTGTGGAGCAAGAAAGGTAAACGAACTAATGTTGATTAGAATCTTCCCACATCCGCCAAGAACATGAAAATGTTATCAAATGCATTTGTATTGAAAATGCCTATGGAGTTTGGAAAGAAAACGTTAAAGAACTGAAATTTGCTTCAACACATGGCATAACATATTTGTTTGACATCTCCAACGACGAAAGAAAGTGTAGGCTAATGGTGCAATTAATGAAAGAAGCAATAAAATCCATTAGTCCCTCAAAAGCACTAGAAAGTCCTTGATGCTACCAATGTCCACAATGTCACCTTCAAGTTTCAACTTGATGAAAACAATGAAACAATGCCACCTATATTATGACAGACTATAATGTTAGGCACTATTTTTAAATCAGATTCAATTGATTATGCTATTTTTTTAGCATTGATTTACTATGTGTATACAACATCACCCATTCACACACCTTCCATCTCAAAGTGTAGAGTGCATCTCAACTCTTTTGATGCCATTGGTCAACTAGTATATTTTTTCATCTCTGCATAAACTCATTGGTTTTCAAATTAACAATGTAACTTCTGTGAAAATTTTATGGTTTCCAATCTCCATGTAACTTCTCATAGTAATGGCACTCTCGAAAAGAAATATTTTCTAATCAACCTATAACCTTTTGCAAAAACTCCTTGGTTTTCCAGTCAACCATGTAACTTCTCTTAGTTAAGGCACTCTTAAACTGCAACTCGGTTTTCTAGTCAACCATGTAACTTCTCTTAGTTTAGGCACTCTTAAACACAATTTAAGAGGAAAGGAAAAAACAATTTTATATTTGTTATGAGAGGCCTAGCAAGATACATCCATTTTAAAATAAAGGCCACTTTTTGACTATTACTAAGTCAAAAATGATAAAATGATTTACCATGTGCATAGAGCATCAACCATTCCCACATCTAACAGTGTTTCCATACCAAACTGTAAAAGTGTATCTCAACCTTTTTGTTCCAATTATTTTTATGCAATTATTCATTTAGTGTATTTTTTCTGCTACAAACTCTTTGGTTTTTCAACCAACTTTATGTAAATTAACTAATGGCACTCTGATATGCAGAGAAAGATAGGATAAATTGAAAGGTAAAAGCAATTTAATATGGTCAAGAGAGGCTAAACAAGATCCATTAATGAGGTTTTCGATGCAATTATTCATCTATTATATTTATTTTCCTGCAAGAACTCCATGGTTTTCCAATAAACCTTGTAACTTATCTTAGTTATGGCATTCTGATATGCTGGGAAAGATAGGATAGATCGAAAGGTAAAAACAATTTAATATGGTCAAGAGAGGCTTAATTAGATCCGTCAATAAGGAGATGTTTTGAAGAAACAATAGGTACTATTACAGTGCACATATGTTCAGGTTCTATGAAACCATGAAACTTTGGCCAGCTTGAAAGCTGTAACAGTTGCCCAAAGTTCTGTTAGATTTAGAGATGTCCTCAGACGAACTCAGAAACTGGTGTTTTGGAAGGGTTAAAATTAAGTGTGGAAAATAAAGGGTATCACCCTATTAATATATGCATTTTTGTACGATGCCGATATTCATATTTTGACATGAGTGACTATAGCCATTATTGGTTGTTAGTACGATGTCAATAATCATATGTCGATATCTTCACAATGAGGATAGCCGTCGTTGATTGTTATTCCTTACTCATCCCTTGGTGGTCTATTGTAGACTTTCATTGATACAAGTTCTTAGCCAATCAAATATAGTTTTAGGTCTTATTTTAAAACAAATGCATTGAGTGGGCCTAATGGTTAAGAACATGTTTCCTCCTAAAAGTCACAAGTTCAAATCCAGAGGGGGGTAGGGTATGTATACCTTCGTAGACTTTACCAGTCAAATCGCTGGGCGGAGGGGGTACCTTGTCCCACAAACAAGGGGGTCTCGTACACCAATTTGGTGTGGCTTCGCTGTGACCTTAAAAATAGATTATTATTATTATTATAATTTGTTGGGCAACACATTTGGATTTTAATTATTTTTAATATTTGAAAAAATTATTTTATCCATAATTTTAAGGTTTAAATGAATTTATAAAAAATGTAGACATTATTTTAATTAATTAATTTATTAATATTCATGACATTTTTAATGGAAATACCAGATTATGAACCTGGGAGAGTGGAACCTGTAACTTGTGAGAGTTTTTAAAAAATACAGAAATGTTATTGGTTGTATGTTTTAATTCTCTCTTCCTTACACTAACATTAGTTTGTTAGTTACTATAGATTCTTATAAATTGTTAAAGCAAAAATAAACATCTATATATATATATATATATAGCTTTGCATTTGATAAAGTCCACTATGGGTTTCCAACAAAGGATCCTACCATTGATGATAGCAAGCCCCAAAGTACTATAAAGTCTCTAGATCTAGATCTTAGTTGGAAGGGGGGCATTAAGGCATCCCCCATCATCCAACATGAAGAAGTAGAATGTCAATGATTTTGAATCATTGGGATGAATGGAAGAACACACCATTGAGTACATGATTTTGAATCATTATCTCTTGCATGCATTGGATGGAATAATGCATGAAAGAGACACTCTGAGCAATGACCAATTAGGAAAACCACTAACAGAGGCAAGGATTTCTACCAATGATGAAAATGGAATCTGCTAAGTGCAAGGTAGCCTGTTATTGATAAAAGTATGTTCAAAGTGCTACTTTAGGTCAAACTCTCAAAGCAATGTGTTGAGTATAGGACACAAATACTTGTTGATATTGAGAGTGACTTGACAACTAAGAAGGCAAACATGATAAGTTAGAAAGTTTAACGAATGGTTGATACATGTTAAAACTTTCCTTGAACATAAGCACAACACAAAAGTGACTTGAGGAACATGGACTCAAGAATGAACAATGATATACGTTTGCGATACACGAGACATCGTTAGACTCTCCATAGTGATTGGAAGAATAACCAAGTGAAAGAGCAAAGACTCAATAAATAAGGTTCAGTTTCCTAAAGCCATACTAAAAACCCAATTTGTTGAAACATTAGACCCAAAATTAGTTATTTGTTCAAGGGTGACATGATTATAAGTGGTAATATATCTTCAAAACAAAAAAAATAACATGATCCATAATGTAACTCACAAGAGAAACAATTAATAAATGCATCCAACCTTGAACAATGTTGAATTCTAGTATGAGATTTGTCATGTCGATTAATTCCCCTTAATAGGATGTTGCAGTTGGGCTCTTTAGATGTTGGAACAATGCTTTCCCAACCTTCATAACCTTAGTGAAGTAAGAATAAATTGTCTCATTGCTTTCTCAAGGGTGGCATCATGGATGTTGTTTGTGGCATTGAGGACATTTTGGAACTTTTGAGGGACTAATGCCTTCTATTGCTTCTTTAAGCAGCGACACTATTGCCTTGCATTTTTTTTTGTCGTCGGGGATGTCTAACAGATATGTGATGCCATGCATTGCAACAAATTTCAATTTATTTATTGTTTCCTCTCCAAACTCCACAAGCATTTTCGACACAAATGCATTCGATGATATTTTCATGTTTTAGACAAATGTGGGGATATTTTGATCAACATTAGTATGTTTACCTTTCTTGCTCCACAGACTTGACATTTTCATGTTCTTGGTGGATGTGGGAGATTTCTATCAAGATTAGTTTGTTCACATTTCTTGTTCCACAAAGTCGTCGTTTCACTGGTCATGGCATTCAAATAACTTCAACTATTGCCTTACATAATGCCATTTATTGTTAGAATTATGAGGTTGATGAACCCTTTGATTTATAGGACCAATTGGATGATCAAATCTGAAGAAAGTCAATGATGTAGACATTTAAAGGTTTTTTCATGCCACATTTCAACTTTAGGGAAAATTAGTTATGCAAATATTTAAATAAATTCTAGCTATTGTGAAGACGATGCATGGTATTAACTTTTTTTAATAGCTAAATGTTGTTAATCCCTTTGGCCGTCGATCCCAATGATTGCACTTTGGGATGGGCATTCCATCTATTAATCTTTTTTAATTAAGGTGATGATTTAATATGATCAAGTTTGACTTGATCAATTCCTTGAGTTATGCATTTTTATTCTTGAGACCATTTGAATGATCAAATGTGAATTTGTCACCCTATTTTATGGAAGATTACATTTTTGTGTTTTGTTTATATGAGGAACGTGGTGAAATGAATTTTCGTTGATGCTACATTGGAGATGGACAAAGTAATGTCTAAACTAAAATGAACTCTGCAACTTATATTCAATATGTGAGATTTAGAAATGTAAGGAGCTTCACTAATACACATGTCTAAACTGAAATTTCAATATGTGAGATTTATAAATATAAGGAGCTTCACTAATACACATTAACAAGAGGGGTATTGTATTTGTGAAATTCCTTATATTTCTAAAACTTGTTAATGTGCATTAGTGAAGCTCCTTGTATTTCTAAATCTCACATATTGAATATAAGTCGCAAAGTTCATTTTTGTTTAGACATGACTTTTTCCATCTCCAATGTGACATCAATTAAAAGTCATTTCACCACGGTCCTCATATATGAACAAAACCTGTAAAGTGTAGTCTCACATAAAATAGGGTGATATTCACATTTGATCATGCAAATGATCTCAAGAATAAAAACGCGTAACTCGATCATATTAAATATCCTCTTAGATAAAAGAGTGTGAATGAATGGAATGTCCATCCCTAAGTTAATCATTGAGCTCAACATCCAAAGGGATTAACACTCTTAGCTATTAATAAGAGTTAATACCATGTATTGTCTTCGCGACAACTGAGATTTATTTAAATGTCTGTGTAACCAACTTTCCCTAAAGTTGGGATGTGGCATGAGAAAGCCTTTAAATTTTTGCATAACTAAATTTCTCCAAATGAAAAAATTGTATTTGATCATCCAAATGGTTCTGTAAATGAAGGAATTGATCAACCACATCATTCTAAATGTAAATTGCATTACCTAAGCCAACAATTGAAGTTACTGGAATGCCATAGCTAGTAAATCAACAACTTTGTGGAGCAAGAAATGTAAACAGACTAATCTTGATCAAAATCTCTCCACATCTGCCAAGAACATGAAAATGCCAACTCTGTGGAGAAAAAAAGGCAAACGAACTAATGTTGATTAGAATCTCCCCACATTCGCCATGAAAACGTCATCTAATGCATTTGTGTTGGAATTGTCTATGGAATTTTGAGAGGAAACGTTAAAGAAACTGAAATTTGCTTCAACACATGGCATCACATATTTGTTGGGCATCCCCAATGACGAAAGAAAATGCAGGCGGTGCAACTAATGAAAGAAGCAATAAAATCCATTAGTCCCTCAAAAGCACTAGAAAGTCCTCGATGCCACCAATGTCCACAATGCCACCTTCAAGTTTCAACTTGAGGAAAACAATGAGACAATTTATTCTTACTTCGTCGAGGTTATGAAGGCTGGGAAAGAGCTGTTACAACATTGTTCAAGGTTGGATGCATTTATTAATTGTTTCTCCTATGATTTTATGTTAGAGATCCTATTGTTTTCTTGGTTTCAAATATATACTACTACCTACAATTCGTAAACGATAGGATTTTCAACCTTATGACTAGGGTTAAGATCACAACACAACGAGAAAACTAATTCAAACCAAAATTAGTAAAGACATACAATCTAGTAACTAGCAAGTGGTTATAAACCACTTACCTGGACAAATGAAGTTCGGAGTAGTTCCTCTCATTCCTATATATTCTTTGTTGACCTACACACAAAGAAGAACAAATCTGCAAGTAAAGTAGTTACAATAATTAAAATTTAACTATACTAACTAACTTGGATTATTAAGTTAATTTCTTTCCAAACACATGTATATAACCATAATGAAATACATTGATAACACTCAATTTGGAGAGGGAAGGAAGAGAGTTTTCTTGTTATTAGAAAGCACAAAAGAAAATATAGAACAAAATCATTTGATCGTTGCTACGTCACTATCTAGATCCATTGTCTTGATTCCTCTTTCCAAGCCATTAAAGGTTGTTTAACCTTCACAATCCTAACTCAAAACAAGTGAGAGAGAGTCTCTTTCTTCCAACATGATAGTATGAGAAAGGGGTGTTGGAAACAAAGGTTTTCAAGAAAAGGGAATGGCCTAAAAAGCATGAGAAATGAGTGCTTGTAGACTCAAATATAAATTCAAAAGCATATAGGTGCTCCCCCACTTCTTCACCTTTTGGCTCTATTTATACCAAGAATAGTTGGTTGGACTAGTAATGCACGAAGAATAGAAGGTTAATAACTTGGAAAATCCATAAATTTGGACCAAAAAGACTCATTTTGTCCATATTTATAATTTTTTAGTGCATTTTAGAGGCATACACATGTTGTCAAAGGGAAACTAGTGTACATAAACTTGTACTTGCATGTTGCCATATCAAAATTAGTGTGTTAGAACTTTGTAAACTTGTTTGGCTGAGAAAACAAATAACAGAGAATTGTATTGGTTCAAATGTTGTCGTGTGTGGTGGAAGGAAAAGTACATAAAGCAAATTAGAGCACCATTAAAGATGAATTCTAACTTACTTAGAAGAAAAACGAAGAGTTTAAATGGCAAAGTCTAAAACACCGCACGATGAATTTTAGACTTACTAAACGTTCCAATTTAAACAAAAGGGAAGGCATGAATATACATAAAACAGGAAGTACATACATAGATAGAATCACAATACATCAAACCATCACCATTAGAATATTTTCTTCAAAGCCTCAGGACTTTTGCATTATATTTTAGTTGGATTCAAAGATTACATTCAAGAGTCCTCTATCTACACTACTTTGCCAACCCGGTTTACATTGAAAAGATACAATATATAGAGAAAACCACACCCTCTGGGACAACTATGCCTCAAACTACTACTAGAATTTCGGATCCGGTTACTTCCTCCCACGTGACCTTTCGAATGGAGTTTACTAAAAATGGAAACTCGACTGTATCCACTCGTAACATAACTGGCATCTTCGTCATCATCATTCAATTAAGAGTAAGATTCAATTGTCAGGTTGTGATGCATCGACGTTTTCTTTTGCGGGGTGCTCGAGTGATCGAGCGCACTGTCGAAAACTCTGCCACCTTGTATAATAGGCTTTGGTTGTTGTTGCGCGATCATTGGTTGTAGCATGCACGTGGTGAGTTGGTGTAGTTGACGTTTGTCTGCGGTCGCTCGCGCACTCCAGGTGGAAACGACGGTCGGGGGACCGCACATCTCCTCCAAAACTGTCATGTGTTTCGTTTACACTTGTCCTCCTCAATAGGTAGGTTTACAACATTTGCGCGACAAATATTCACCGAGCGGGTGTCGCGTCAGACTTCTTGTTTCTCGAAAAGAAACATGACATGCGGGGAGAAAGATTCTGTGCCATGATCAAAAAGACAAAATGAGGTTGTCTCAATCATACCTCTGGCCTTACGTGTAGCCTTAATCTTAAGGGACCAATTCCGCCTGTTTAGATTCTTCACTTGTCTCCACAAGACCGCATTCCCTTTCAGCTTTGCTTGAGTGCTGATGAGAGCTGCACGAGCGTTATCCATGGTCGGTCTACATTCCTTGAAGTGCTTTGCGATTCTTTCCCTTGACACCCTCTGTTCCTCTCGCAACTGAATGATTACGTCTTGTGCCTCTATGAGCTGTCTTTTGAGCCAATTTGCATTCCCTGCTCGGGTATGCGATGTTGTCGTTTCAACAGTTCTTTTTGCCAACTGTTTTCTTAATTCTCTGTTTTCTTGATACGATTCGGCAATAACGAGATGCTGCGATGACTCTTGAACCTCCACGTTTTCAGTGCCTGACCTTCTCCGTCTTTCACTAATTTCCCTGCTTGAACCTTCAACAAGTTCTAGCCGAACAACATGCATGAGTAACTTCTCAGTCGCAGAGTGGGTGTTGTGTGGTTTGTTGGGAGCTTGGGTCTCCTCGGGTTTCCTGATCAACCGTGGCTTGCCTCTTTTCTGGGGTGCTGGCTGGTGGGATGACAAATCTTCTATTTCCTTTCCTTTTCCCGTGACCTCTTCCATTCTTGCCCCTGCGTCATGGAATGTTGTTTCCCTTGCGGATAAAGGAAAGTCTCCTTTAGGGTCCCTGGGGATGTCGACTAAAATTAGAAATGAACCCCAGTCTTTGTCCAGTCGTCTCAATTCTTCAACTACCAACAACTTGATCAATGACAGATGGAATAATTTTTTCCTCGATCGATCAACCTTGGCATGGATGCTGTCCGCGATCTTTTCTAGGCTTCGATGCAAGAAGAAAGGTATGTTCAAAGGGTTTTTCCCTGTGAAGTGCATCAACAACCTGATGTGGTATGGGTATACTCTATCAAACCTTCCTTCACATGTGAAATACCTTCTAATCACCTTTAGGAGCTTTTGGAAAGACTCTCGAATGTACCGACTTGGAACGCCTGCTACGATTTTCCCATTTAGGCAATTTGGCTTGATAAAGTCTTCATAGCATAGAATGTCTAAAGACATGCATTTAGACCACTTTTCACCCCGCTGAGGGATCTCCATTGCAGCTGACAGAGTTTCCTCCGTCACTCGGAAGGTGATTCCCGCAATGGTCGCGCGGAACCCATTAAACCTTAGAGTGAATTGTTCAACCAGCTTTGCAATGTATCCTTCGCAATGGTCGCGCGGAACCCATTAAACCTTAGAGTGAATTGTTCAACCAGCTTTGCAATGTATCCTTTGATCTTTTCAAAAAAACGCATACATCTGACCTGTTCAAAAGATGCCCCGATATCTTAATCTTAGTTGATTAATACCAGATATTGAGGCTCAGACCTCACGACCCTACCACTTCACACCTTCTTTCTTATGCTTTGGGATGTTGTCATGATGCCAATGTGTATTTGTTTCGCGTGCACGGTAATGAACGATAACACCCTTTCTGCGCGACAAATGAGAATGATAAACTTCGCGTTGGAAAGGTAGTGACAAAAACTTTGTGTGACAGGTAGAATCAACTCCAGGAGTCCACTGCGTGGCCGCAAGGCGCGATGGAAAATTTTGGCACAGTAGGAGATCGATGCGGTGACAAAAAACAACGGTAGGCTTGTCATAGTAGGGAAGTGCAACAGAAAATTTTGGCGTGGTGGCAAGGTGCTGTGAGACTTGTTGCGAGACATAGAATTTAGGCGTCAAAAGCAATTCAACGCGACATGAAGAAACTCCAAAGAAGAGACGCTGACCGTGAGAAAAACTATCGCCCATCACACTATCTTGCAACGAACTCCAACAAGCTTTAAACAATGATTGAAAACAAAGGAGATATGACAACTTGAATGAACAGACTCACAATACAAACGATGGCAATCAACCTTCCCACAACGAAAGGCTCCAAGACTTGTAGAAAAAACCACAGACAATGCACAAATTCAGAAGGTAAAGGAGAAGCATGCAGGGTGACCAATATTTATACTTGAACGAGCAAGGAATGGAATCATGGCAGAGGATGAAAAATCCATGGTGACAATAAGTTTGGAAGCAGGTTGAAGATTTGCGTAGCAAACTTGTGTGACAAGTACACTTTGAAGTGTGAAAAGTACAGATGATAAGAGAGACATAGTATACGTGATATGAGGACCATGATTTTTTACCTTTCTGACTTCATAATTAGGTGATGATGGTCGTTATATCCATTGACATGACCTTTATCCCAACAACTTGCCTCGATCTCTGGCACGTAAATTCCCCTTTTCTGAAAGGACTCAATCTTTTGGGAAATGGACCTTTACAAGTCACACATAACTAATCATCATGCCCTTTCCTGACTCCAAGGGCCAGACCCGCTACTTGCTGATTTCAACCCATTTGTTATTCAGTACTTGACTTTGCACGCTTTGAAACATGAACTACGACTCATCTAGGATTGACTCCAACTATAAAAATTATGGTGCTAACATAGCGTATGGATTGCTAAGAAGTGATTTTTGAAGAGTTTCAAGAGGAATTTTCATCTCTAACTGCAAGTGGATTTGTGATCATGGCTAATGAATGCACCTTAAGGATAAGAGGAGGAAAAATATGCTATAAAAGATGCTCCTTAATGTGTGAGGTCAGAAGGGAATTTGATGGTTGAAATACATTTTAAAATTTGGGTGGAAGCTATGCAGTGGGTCTAGGAAAAGTTCACCAAACAACCAAGCAGAACAATACCTGTGTAAGAAATCAAGTGTGAGATATCTCTCTTCCAAAGTTAGGAATACCCATGCTCAGGTGTATAAAATAATGGTCATTGAATCAAGTACACTACAGATCCATTAAGTATATATAAGCAGTGATCATGGCTACAAAATTTGAATACACAATGGATCCATGTTAGAATTGACCATAGCCACAATTTAATACATAGTGGATTTGTCTCAATAAAGTAGGAGGATAACTGGAATCAATGAAATGAGTAAATTGAACTTCCACAAGTGCCAATGTCATATGTGTGAGTGGTATTATCCTATGCAATTCAGGTAACAACATAAAAGAGGTGATGCTCCTACAGACTCGAGGTCTTCAAAATGGAATCCAAGGTATTTCACGAATCCCAAAGTGTGAATAGAGATCTTGATGTTGAACACATGGAGAACCATTTAGATAACGACCATTGATAAAAATGTCATCTTCTGAGTGCAAGGTAACCTATCCATGATGAAAGTAGGCTCATGGTGCTACTTTAGGTCAAACTCTCAATGCAATGTGTCATAGTGGATAAGAGATAAATCATCAATAAAAAATCAATGAGTACCTTCTATATTGGTATGAGTATAGGACATAGATACTTGGTGATATTGAGAGTGACTTGACTACTGGGAACACCGACATGATAAGTTAGAAAGTCTAATGAATGGTTGACACATGCTAAAAATTCCTTTGAACATAAGCACAACACAAAAGTGACTTGGGCAACATGGACTCAAGAATGAATAATGATATAAGTCTGTGATATAGGAGGCATCAAAAAAATCTCCATTGTGACTAGAAGAGTAACCAATCGAAGGGGAAAAGACTCAACAAACGAGGTTCAGTTTCCTAGAGCCATACTAAAAACCCAATTTGTTGAGATAGAGACTCAAAATTAGTGCTTTGTTCAAGGGCAACATGACTCAAAATTGGAAGTAGTAATATATCTTCAAGACCAAGAAAAGAGCAAGATCCCCAAAGTAAACTCATAGGAGAAACAATTGATAAATGAATCCAACCTTGAACAACATTGAATTCTAGTATGAGATTTTCCATGTTGATTAATTTCCCATAAAAAGATGTTGTAGTTGGGCTCTTCAGATGTTGTAACAACGTTTTCCCAACCTTCATAACCTCGGTGAAGCAAGAATAAATTGTCTCATTGTTTCCTCAAGTTGAGGGTGACATCATGGATGTTTTTGGTGTCATCGAGGACTTTTTGGAGCTTTTGAGGGACTAATGGCTTCTATTGCTTCTTTTAGCAGCTACACCATTGCCTTGCGTTTTCTTTCATTGTCGGGGATGTCCAATGGATATGTGATGTTGTGTGCTACAACATATTTCAGTGTTTTTTAATGTTTCCTCTCTAAACTTCACAAGCATTTCCAACACAGATGCATTCGATGACATTTTTATATTCTTGGAAGATGTGGGGAGATTCTAATCAACATTAGCCCATTTATCTTTCTTGCTCCACTGAGTTGGTATTTTCATGTTCTTGGCAGATGTGGGGAGATTTTGATCAAGATTAGTTTGTTTACCTTTCTTGCTCCATAGAGTTGGAATTTTCATGTTCTTGGCGGATGTGGGGAGATTTTGATCAAGATTCGCTTGTTTAAATTTCTTGCTCCATGGAGTTGTTGCTTCACTGGCCATGGCATTCAACTAACTTTAATTGTTGTCTTAGGTAATGCAATTTATTGTTAGAATAATGAGGCTGATTATCTCCTTGATTTATAGGACCATTTGGATGATCAAATATGACTTTGTCATATGGAGAAAGTCAGTGATGTGCATATTTAAAGGATTTTTTATGTCACATCCCAACTTTAGGGAAAGTTAGTTATGCAAACATTTAAATAAATTCCAGCTACCGCATAGACAATGCATGGTATTAACTCATATTAATAGCTAAGTGTTGCTAATCCCTTTCGTCGTTAAGCCCAATGATTTCCTTTGGGATGGAGATTCAATCTATTCAGCCTTTTTAATTCATGTGTTGATTTAATATGATCGAGTTTGATTGGAATAATTCCTTGAGTTAGACGTTTTTATTCTTGAGACCTTTTGAATGATCAAATGCAACTTTGTCACCCTATTTTACGGGAGGCTACACTTTTCGCATTTTGTTCATATGAGGACTGTGGTGAAATGACTTTTGTTGCATTGGAGATGGACAAAGTCATATCTAAACCGAATTGAACTTTGCAACCTATATTTAATATGTGAGATTTAGAAATATAAGGAGCTTCACTAATACACTACCACTCATATTTTTCATTTTGTTTTCCAAGCGATCAATTCTTCCATTCTCTTTCCATTGGAGATGGACATAGTCATATCTAAACCAAAATGAACTTTGCAACTTACATTTAATATGTGATATTTAGAAATATAAAGAGCTTCACTAATACACTACCACTCAAATTTTTCATTTTGTTTTCCAAGTGATCAATTCTTCCATTCTCTTTCCAGTGGAGATGGACATATTCATATCTAACCGAAATGAACTTTGCAACTTATATTTAATATGTGAGATTTAGAAATATAAGGAGCGATCAATTCTTCCATTCTCTTTCTAGGTGGTCACCTTATTTATGATATATATGTGCATCAAAATCCTCTTTAGTTGAACAAATTCATCTCTATGTAATCCAAGTTGTCTTCCTTTCTCAGGTTCCCGTTCCAACATGTTCATACTTATTGTTTTACCTATCAAATCAATTTCATTTTCTTTACTTATAAGAATATGTATCTCTAGTCCATTTGTAAAGTATCATTTATGGGATTTATATTTTGGTAGAATATATTTTTTTGCTTGAAGGGTTTTACTATTTTGTTCATAATATTTGGGTAGAAGAGATTTTTTTCGCTCGAAGGGATTTATTATTTCATTCATAAAGGCTATATTTTATAACAGAGTGCCATTTTTTTTTCTATAGTGGGCTTATTCTACATTTTTTACCTAATTGAGTATTGCAATAGCACATAATGCATTTATTTATTTTTCTTTACCAATTATAATTTACTATTGCAAAATAGTGATGTCTTGCCAAATTTGAGGATCGTTAGTATCATGACTTTAGCTTTGTTGAAGAGAGTGAGATTTATATTATTGAAAAATATTAATATTTATTTGTTTTTGCAATAATATAAATCCCACTCTCTTCAATGACTTTTAAGGCCTCATACTATTGATCATCAGGTTTGGCAAGAGATCACTATTTTGCAATAGTAAATTATAATAGGTAAATAATGCAAAATACATGCAGTGCTTGCTATTTTGCAATAGTCAATTAGATAAAAAAATGTTGAATAGTTGCATTATAGAAATAAAAAATGGCACTTCGTTATAAAATATAGCTTTTATGAAAAAAATAATAAAGCCCTTAAAGCGAAAAAATCCCTTCTGCCAAAATATTAGGAACAAAATAATAAAACCCTTCAAGCAAAAAAATGTACCTTCTACCAAAATATAAATCCTATAAATGATATTTTAAAAACACACTAGAGATACATATTCTTGTAAGTAAAGAAATTGAAATTTATTTGACATGGAAAACAAAAAACGTCTAAACATGTGGGAATGTGAATCCAAGAAGGGAAGACAACTTGGATGACATAGATGGATTTGTTCAATCAGAGAGGATTTTGGTGCAGATATTTGCCACAAATAAGGTGGCCATCTGCAAAGAGAATGGAAGAATTGACCGTTTTGAAAACAAAATGAAAAATCCAAGCGACAATGTATTAACAAATTTTTAATATTACTAAATATCACATATTAAATATAAGTTGCAGAGTTCGTTTTAGTTTAGACATGACTTTGTCCATCTCCAATGCAGCATCAACGGAAAGTCATTTCACCATAGTCCTCATATGAACAAAATGCGTAAAGTGTAGCCTCCCATAAAATAGGGTGACAGTCACATTTAATCATTCAAATGGTATCAAGAATAAAAACACATAACTCAAGGAATTGATCATGTCAAACTCAATCATATTAAATCATCACTTGAATTAAAGAGGGTGAAGAGATGGAATGTCCATCCCAAAGGAAATCATCAGGCTCAATGTCCAAAGGGATTAACAATGCTTAGCTATTAATAAAAGTTACTACCATGCATTGTCTTCACGACAACCATAATTTATTTAAATGTTTGCATAACTAACTTTTCCTAAAGTTGGGATGTGGCATGAGAAAACCTTTAAATGTTTGTATAACTAACTTTCCCCAAATGACAAAGTCGTATTTGATCATCCAAATGGTCCTATAAATCAAGGAGTTTATCAACCTCATCATTCTAACAATAAATTGTATTACCTAAGGCAACAATTGAAGTTACTTGAATGCTATGGCTATTGAAGCATCAACTTTGTGGAACAATAAATGCAAACAAACTATAATCTTGATCGAAATCTCCCCACATCCACCAAGAAAATGAAAATGCCAACTCTATGGAGCAAGAAAGGTAAAAAAGCTAATCTTGATCGGAATCTCCCCACATTCACTATGAACATGAAAATGCCAACTCTGTGGAGCAAGAAAGGTAAATGGACTAATGTTGATCATAATCTCCCCACATCCTCCAAGAATATGAACATGTCATCGAATGCATTTGTGTTAGAAATGCCTGTGGATTTTGGAGATGAAATGTTAAAGAAATTGAAATATATTGCAATGTATGGCATCACATATTTATTGGACATCAAAGACGATGAAATAAAATGCAGGCCAATGGCACATCTACTAAAAGAAGCAATAGAAGCCATTAGTCCCTCAAAAGCCCTAGAAAGTCCTTGATGCCACCAAAAACATCCACGATGCCACCCTCAAATTGAGGAAAACAATAAGAGTTTATTCTTACTTCATTGAGGTTATGAAGGTTGGGAAAGAGCCTGATCGCAACATCCCGTTACAGGAAATTAATGGACATAGAATTCAACATTGTTCAAGTTTGGGTGAATTTATTAATTATTTCTCCTATGATTTTATGTTAGGGATCCTATTATTTTCTTGATTTCAAAGATATATTACTACTTACAGTTCATAAGCGATGGTATTTTCACCTCTGTGACTAGGGTTAAGGTCACACCACAATGAGTAATTCGAACCAAAAGTAGTAGAGACATACAATATAGTAACTACCAAGCGGTTACAAACCACTTACCTTGACAAACGAAGTTTGAAGTAGGTCCTCGCTTCGGTCTCTCGTTTTGGTATATTCTTTGCTGACCTACACACAAAGAAGAGCAAATATGCAAGTAAAGTAGTTACAATAATTGAAGTCTAACTATCCTAACTAACTTGGATCAATAAGTTAACTTCCTACCAAACTCATGTATATAACCATAATGAAATACATTAATATCACTTAATTTGGAGAGGGAAATAAGAGAGTTCTCTTATTATTAAAATGCACATCAGAAAATATAGAAAAAAAATTGTTCAACCCTTGTTGTGGCACTGCCTGGAACCATTGTCTTGATTCCTCCTCTTGGACCAGTGAAGGTAGTTTAACCTCCACAATCCTAACTCAAGACAAGTGAGAGAAAGAGGAGTCTCTTTCTTCCAACATGATAGTATGAGAAAGGGGTGTTGGAAACACGGGTTTTTAGAAAAAGGGAATGACCTGGAAAACACGAGAAATGACTTCTTGGAGACTTGAATATAAATTTAATAGCATATAGGTATTCCACCTCTCCTTCACTTTATGGCTCTATTTATACCAAGAATATTTGGTTGGAGTAGTTATGCATGGGGAATAGAAGGTTAATAACTTGGAAACCCCATAAAATATGACCAAATAGGTGCATTTTGTGCACATTTATAAATTTTTAGTGCATTCTAGAGGCATAAACATGTTTTCAAAGGGAAATTGGTATTGTATACAAATGTTTTAAGATCAATAGTAGCGCATAGATTGCCAAAAAACAAATTTTGAAGAGTTTTGAGAGGGATTTTCATCTCTAACTGCAATTGGATTTGGAATAAGAGCCAATGAATGCACCTTAAGCATAAGGGGAGGAAAAATATGTTATAACAATTGCCTCCTAATGTGTGAGTTCATAAGGGAATTTGATGGATGAAATACATTTTAAAATCCTGGTGGAAGATATGCAGTGGGACTAGGAAAAGTTCACCAAACAACGAATTGGGACAACACCTGTGTAAGAAATCAAGTGTGAGATATATCACTTTCCAAGGCGAGCATAACCATGCTCGGGTGTATAAAAGCATAGTCATCGAATCAAGTAAACCACCAATCCATTAATTATATATAAGCAATGATCATGGACACAAAATATGAATACACATTGGATCCATGTTAGAGTTGACCAAAGCCATAATAAAATACATAGTGGATCTATGTCTCAATAAAGAAGGAGGATATTTGGAATCAATGAAATGAGTAAATTGAACTTCGACAAGTACTAATGTCATATGTGTGAGTGGTATTATCCTACTCAATTCAAGCAACAACATAAAAGAGGTGATGCTACTACAGACCCGAGGTCTTCAAAACAAATTTTAGAAGATACAAAGCTACACCATGTGAATAAATGATCTGAAGTCGAACATGGGAGACACTGTTTGATTACCAATCATTGATGTATACTATTAAAAAATACGAGACAACACATTGATAATGATAATAGGTGTCAATGTACCTATTACATTCTAACAAGTGTGAATAAATGAGCTGACGTCAAACACTTGTAGAATCTATCAATCAGGGGACATTGATGTATTCCCACTATCAATAGCGAGGGAACCTATCGTTGATGACAACAAGCCCCAAGGTATTATAAAGACTCTAGATCATGATCCCGGAGCAAATGATTCGAAATTGATGGAAAGAGATCAACTAAAAGGAGGGCATTAAGACATCCTCCATCATCCAACACTAGGAGCAGAAAGACAATGCTTTTGAAGGATTGGGACGAAAAAATAGAAGAACACACATTTGAGTACATTTCTCACATGCACCAAATGGAATAACGCACAAAAGAGACCCTTTGAGCAATGACTAATAAGGAAAACCACTAACAAAGGCGAGGATTTCCACCAATGAGGAAAATGAAATCCAAGGTAATATACAAATCCCAAAGTCTGAATAGAGGTATTTATGTTGAACAGATGGGAAACCACTTAATCAATGACCATTTATTGAATGTAATTTGTTGAGTGCAAGGTAACCTATCAATGATGAAAATAGGCCAAAGGTTCTACTCTAGTTCAAACTTTCAAAACAATGTGTCGTAGTCGATAAGAAATGAGCCACTAACAAAAATTCAATGAGGATCTCCATACTGGCATGATTATAGGAAAAATATACTTGATTATACTGAGAGTGACTTGACAACTAGGAAGGCCAACATGATAAGTCAGAAAGTTTGAGGAATGCTCGACACAGGCTAAAACTTTCCTTGAACATAAGCACAACACAAAAATGACTTGGAAAACATGGAATCAATTATGAACAATGATATAAGTTTGTGATACATGAGGTGTCGAGAGACTCTCAATAGTTATTGGAAGAGTAACCAATCAAATGAGCAAAGACTCAATAAACAAGGTTCAATTTCCTAAAGCCATACTAAAAAACCCATTTTTTCAAGATAGAGACTCAAAACTAGTGCTTTGTTCAAGGGTGACATGATGTAGCACTGTTACCAATGATAAACAAAGAACTCGACTCTTTCCCACCCCTCTTTTTATCACATTTTATATTTTTTTTGTCTTTTTATATTATAAAAGCCTAAAATATAATAAAATAATTCTATAATACAATGAAGGAAACAAGTATCATGGGAAAGAAAATTAGTTCCAAACGCATCGAACATACTTATGCTCAATGTGAGGAACACATACTAGATATGGATACTCAGAGGAATGTTTCCTCTAGGGATCATGGTGTCAAGTTGCAATGGAAATAAATGAAAGGGCTAGCAAATGAAGATAATGCATAAGTGACATGCTACAAAAAAAAGTTGAAGTCGGTATTAGGCTCAAAAGCACAAGCGAGAAAATGCAATGCAATAGTACAACTCAACAAAGGGATCCCCACCTAGGAAATCCAAAAGAATATTTAGAAGAAGAATTGATGCTTCATCATATAGTCATGGTGGGAATAAATAGGTCTCTCGAGCCTATGAAGAACTTTAGAATGGGCACCAAATGACTAGCAAGACACTAACTAGGACATGAATGAAAGGTGGGCTCTACCACACAATTAACGACACTTTTTAAACATTAAGAAGGATACATGTCACAACTTGTTGGGGTCAACCCTAAGGTGAAATGAACCCAAAAACTAATAATGCAAAATGAAATGAGGGAAAATCTAACCTATATTCCCGTTTCAAGATCATTCCCTGTCAAAACTGATTGATATGATGAAAAAATTCCAAAGAATATGTCTCCAAAGTCCCATATATATGAGCAACAACACTCATCTAGAAGTTAATAAATCCAATATATAAACTCATGATAAAAACTTGTGCTCCGGAATTCAAAAATTGAAAACAACAAACCTTAAAAGTACAATATGGTACAAAACATCAAATAACCTTCCAACTTATGCATATTACTGCTTCAGGTAGAGCCCATTGCTAGGCTCATGCCAAGGATTTCTTTGGTAGTTAACCTGTAAAGTTTCTGGCTCGAGAAGAAAGAACAATCTATGATGATTTCTTCCCACGATCTATCATCCATAATCATGGCTTCAAGGATAGCCTCATGCAAAGGAAATCCCACATCCAATAAATCATGTGAACTGGGAGGATCGACGACCTACATGGGTGAAGTCACCAATTGACCATATTTTATATAATGATGAAGATTTTTATTAGAGCCGAAGACATCTATTAACGAAGACTCACAAGTTATGTCTATCAACAAAGACTCACAAGTACTAAGGCACAAGGATCCACAAACAATGAGATCATACTCAAGAGGAAAATCACAGTCCCTTAGACCAATAAGGGGAGACAAGGGAATTTGTTCCCCCATTGGATAAATCACTTGATTGATTGTCGAGACTTTATCTCGATAAGTGAAACATGATTGTAAAGGCTCCTTCTCAGAAGCAATTGAATACCAAGGATATGATGCTACATAATTCACCCGTGGCAAGGTAGATTCCACTAGAATACCAAGAACATACAAAGGGGTAGGCTAAGCTAGAGTCAAATTAGGATGGTGATTATCAAATGCAAGTTGATCAATAGTGACAATGCTTCCTTTGTGAGGGAAATGCATCACCCAAAAGAGCGTAGACACCACAATGTTCATAGCATATAAAAATCACGCCTAAGAAGCGTATATAAGTCTAATGGGCCTTGCACCATTATCATATCGACTATGATAATATTCCCACCTAATGTGATAGGAAACTAAAGAATAATCCCTAAATATTCACTAGGAATTTTGTCAAAATCCAACAACTCACTATTAGCTGACACAATCTTGGGAGAACCTAAAGCTTTCCATGTTGAGGAGGATAAAATGCTTGTGGGACCTCCTCCACCTACAATGCATTGGTAAATGTTTGTTAAATTAACGTCAACCCTTATTTGGAAAGGTGTATAAGAAGGAAGACAAGGCAAAACAAGATCATTCCAATCAAAGGAAACCATCATAGGACTTGGTGATAGTTTTCTCAAAGTGAGTCAAATTCCCCCTTGTTCAGAAGGTACTAAATTGAAAATGCTAAAGACATGGTCAATAGACACATCACTCCCCAAAAGAAGAGTGGGAATGGTCGAAAATTGCATTGACATGATGACTTTGGTAGACTCGTCACTCTTCAAGAGAAGAATAATATCGACCGAATATTGCATCAATGCGATCACTTTGGTAGACTCGCCATTCTCTAAGAGAAAAGTGGGATCAACTGAATATTGTATCGACGCAACCACTTCATGAACCATTGCCTGAATAGGTTATGAGACAAAATTATTAGTAAACACATCACCATCGAAAGAAGGGTGGGATTGGATGGAGATTTCATTGTCTTCACCACTTCATTAACCAATGGTTGAATATGTTGTTGGGAAATTGAAGGTGACTTGGGATCAGAGGGGCCTTTAGACAGGGACCACACTTTTAGTACCTAGAGAATAGTAGGGTATAGATGAGTAAGGTGATATCCCTTGCAAATTTTACAAAGGCATTTAGTCTTACATCCTATTCATCTATATTTTTCAGCAGTATCAATGCACCCAACATTACTTGCATTGGCTAGTAGCTTGCCCCCAACATGATTCACATTTTCTAGTTGCATATCACTAGTATGGATTGCAATGACTAGCTTCTCGCTCCCAGCATGACTTGAAATGGATTGTTGTTCCCCCCCAACATGATTTGCAGTGGTTGGTTTTTTATCTATAGAATGACTTGTACTGATTGGACTGTTTCCCCCAACATGAATTGCGGAGGATGGTTGCTTTTCCCTTTGTTTTTGCTTCTTCATCTTTCTATTGCTTTTCGATTTCTAGTTACTAGTAGCTAGACTTTCACCTGGATATGAGGATGAAGGAGGAGTATACTTTGTTGATGAAGAAGGTAAAGTATCGACATCAATTTGATGCCCATGACATAAAGTGCTTATCTTAGAAGCATCATGAGAATTCAGGACATTCAGAGTGGTTCATAACCAAACCAATAGCCCCAAAATCAATCTAGGAATTGTCAAAGTGGCCAACAAGGGGGAACCAACGTTTACAAAGAAAGGAAAATCACAAGAATCTCCTTGGGAAGGGGTCCTTTGGCTGGTTTCCCTAAGAAATTTAGATGTAAATATATTATGCACAGGTTCCCCCCTTGCAGGATTGTTCACGTCTAACATAGTCTCACACATTGGCTTTGACGAACCACTGGTATAAATCCCACCCCTTCTAGGATGCGGCTCCATTTCATTAAACACATTTATTCTTCAATATAAAAGTATAATCATGAATAACTAATGCAAACGTATAACCTTGAGATGCAATTTTTCTTTTCAAATATGTAAACACAACTATGATTTAGTTTTACAAAAGACTCACTACTTTAGACAACTCAAAAGCCTAAATGCCCTTAAATACAACAACCTCTAAATGAAAAAGATGAACGAAGACAAATGCTTGTAGCAATATCTTTTTCTCTTTAAATCATGAATGCACAATAACAAACTAAAAGGAAGAGACCCATCTAAAAGAAAACTAGACTTTTCTTTCTTGCTACGAAAGTAATAATTCAAGCAAACAGAGAACTAAACAAGGAAACTTTTTCTTTTTTAAGCTTGAAAAAAAAGAATGTAGCAATGAGAATGAATGAACTCAGATAAAGAAACTGTGGTTATAGTTATGACTACGAACAACAAGCAAGAAACCCAAAAAACTATGGACAAGACTCCTCTTTCAATTATGCAATTCCGAAGCCACTAAAAAAACTTAAAAAGGAAAAAAAATAAAAATAAAAATTAGTTATTACTCTAAAAATGACTTCAACTAACTTGATGGGATAGTAAACAACTTTAAGTAAAACCAAGGAATAAAAAGAGAAACCCATGAAGCAAGATCTAGGCTAACAGGAGGCTAGAAGGTGTGAAAAAACACTTTCCATAATGCATACACTATTGTTGCCTAAGAAAAGAGCATATGTATGTTATTGTCTCCTCATAATATATATATATATATATTATTCGTTGTTTTTCAATTTACTAGATAACCATAACATAGATAGGATCACTGAGAGAAACACAATCACAAGATACACAAGCATTTATCCTAGGAAACCCTCAAGGGGAAGAAAACCCAACAAAACTTCTTTAATATAGATTCAATAACCAAGTACAGTAACAGAATAAATCTCCCTCTACGAGAGACAAGCTACCATGATGCTAGACCAGAAAATAATCAAAGAACCATAGCCAATCCAATGCCAAGACAATAAACCAAACACTAGAGAATATCTTCCCCGAGCAGTGCACCTCTCTCTCTCTTCCTTCTTCCGACAACTGGTAACTGTAGCTTCCTTCAAAATTTGTGCACTAGATGAGTGAGTTGAGTGAGTGAACAAATGAGGCAATGGCTTCCTTTATTTATACAAACTGGCAAGCACTGAAAGGAGGTGTCTCTTCAGTGGCAGGGTCGACTTCTCTTTCTAGGTAGTTAGAACCACTTTAATTTGCCTGGGGGGCGACTTCTTAATTTGAATATTACATTTAGGATTTGACCAATCCGCAAAGGGGATAAGAATATTCTTTGCAGTTACACAATATTTCAACATTACCTCTTAACAAGAAGGATATTATTTATCTTTTGATAGGTCACTGGATGTCATCATCAACTAAAAAATATCATCTGGGAAAAATCTTCAACTGGATAATCATCATCAACTGGACACAACATCAACATGATAACATCATCAACTGGGCAAAATCATAAACTGGGTAACAACATCAACTGGATAACATCATCAACTAGGTAACATCATCAACTGGGTAACAAGAGGCATCAATGTAATCCGCTTGGTCATCTGGCATCATGATCACTGATTGGTTCTCCATGAATCCATATTAAAGAAGTTTTGTTCTCTTTATCTTCGCGTAGAAGATACTCTTTCTTATCTTCACACAAACGATATCTTATCTTCACACAGAAGATGTCTTATCTTCACACATAAGATATTCTATGATTTTTGCCATTCCTTTTATGTTCTTCCTTCTCTTGTAGTCATCTATCTCACTCATCCACTGGGGAGGACTACTACCATAGCTTCACTCCTAGTCATCCCACATGAACTAGAGAAGCTAAGATGCTAACCCGAGCAAGACTATACTCCCTTTCCATGATCCACACAGGACCACAACACAAACCTCAGGAGCCAACTAACCATTCCACATGGTCAAGGTTTGTGTTCCAGGCTACTCAATCCTTGGCCAGAGGAGAGTATCTGTCGGTTTCCCCTTGGAGAAACATCCACACTCCTCTCTATGAGGGTGGTCACACCCCTCTCTATGAGGGTATTCTAGCATGTCCCTAGAGTATCCAAAACTCAACACTTGGATAGAGGCCAACCTTGGCAAATTTCTCAATCCCCTTCTCTACGAAGGTCTCTTCCTTCTCTACGAAGGTCTAGCTATGGGATCTTAAAAAATCTCTTGTGGTCTAAAATATTTCCATGGTGTAATTCCATGCTACCCATCTGTTAGATAACTATCATCTTGATCAAAATATCTCATTACTCATCCACTAAGTAAATTGTTCCATGAACCACTTCTTTCCTAACTGCACCAAATCACGATCCTCCATTTCGAACTCGAAGACATAGCTCCCTCTTGCACCAAACTAAGGGCTTATTTAACTGTGTAACATTTGATAATCATCATCCTTGAAGTTCTCTTCTGTAATATCCTGGGTGCCTTCTTGAGTTCGAACATTTCTTTCTTTTTGACTTCATACTGGATCAACCTGCTCCCTCTGCATCTATAAGAATGGTATTGGAGCAACCTGTAGTTACTTGCATCTCATCAACTATATATGAGTATCCATCTTTTTCTTCATCTTTAACATTTTTGTTTTGCATCTTTAGGAGCCTCCTACTCCTATATAAATATTGGATATTCTCTAGTCTTTACTGATTGTCACCATATCATAAGTCCTTCTCATGTTGTCTAACTTCTGCAAGTCAAGGCATAAGTTCTTTCTTCCGAGACCTATAAACTTACTTACAATATGCTTTCTGAGATATGTCACTTAGCCAATCAGTCAGTAACAATAAGCAATAATCAAATAAAACTATATCATGATTTCTATCAGAGTAGTACACATCTTTTCTTAAGAAAAACTTGTTCAACCATGTACACATCTGAAACCCTAATCATGAATATGACTTTTGAACTCTTTTTCACTCTAGCTATGAAATTACCAAATTTTCCCTTACTATCATAGCTAAACACATACCTTTGTCACTCTCATGAGTGATTATATCTGAAACAAATATTTGATCTCTTTCTTTATCCTCTTCTTTGATACTTCCTTCATAAATCTGCATAGACAAAGTGTTAAAATGCGGTTAACTAACATTCTCAAAAAAATCTAACTTGTAATGATAAAGTATTAAAGTAAACAAGATACTAAAAATAAACATGAATACTTATCTTTTGTTTTTGTGTGGGGAGGCTCCACAGACTCCACCATTTTCTATCTTTCTTCAGATTAACTATCTTCAACTTAAAGTACATAATCCTCAATTTCTACTAAAGCTTTCTTTGAGGGAGGAGATTCCTCTTCCTCTGCCACATGTGCTTGATGCTTTTTTTTCCCTTTTCCTTGAGGACAGTCATAGGAAAAGTGTCCCAAATTTTAACAGTTGTAGCATCTGATCTTTGAAACATCTTTCCTCTTATCTGGAAATCTTACGGAGTTAGCTTCTTTATTGTTCTTCCTGAAGGAACTTCTTTTGTTCTTTTGACTTGTAAGAGCTTTCTCTTTGTCAACAATTAATCTCTTATGTTGGCCTGCAAGTCTAGATTCTTCATGTGTGCAATATGCCCATAACTTATCAAACTTGGGTAACTCGCTTCTTGCACACACTCCTTATACAAAAGGAATCCAAAATCTTGGAAACCCATTTAGGGTTGTAGTTACATTCTCTTTTTCACTAATGGCATCTCCAATAGCTGCAAGCTGATCTTTAAACCGATAACCTCTCATAAGATAGGATGAGACATATTCTGAGTTTTCCATCTTCATATTATGAAGTTGATTTCTTAAGGCAAGATTCCGGCTAATGTCTTTGCTTTCATATAACCTACTGAATGCTTCATACATTTGCCTTGTTGTTTGTAGTTCAGATATATGAGGGATCAAGTGATCCTTTACTGAATCCGACACGATTCTGTTTGCTTTATTTTCATTCTTCTTGTGCTTGGTCTTTTGCTCTTCTTCCTCTAGTTCTGGTACACCCATTGTAACATGTTCTAGGAGACCATTCCCGTCTAGAATCATTTGCAACCTATTCTTCCAAGATCTTAGGTTTCCAGATCCTTCCAGCCTATCTTCTACCCTCATACAAGTAGCCATTCTTTCTTGCAGTAGAAACCCTAGCCCTCTGGGCTATAGAAATAATAAAAAAAATCAAATTTCTTGGATCTGAAGACTGAACTCACCAAAAGATGTGTTGGACTGAGGTGAGTATGTTGGTATAGTCAGTTTCTGAACATTCCAATTTTTGACCCTTAAAACTGGACCTGCGAAATTCTGGACTGCAGTTTTCTGATACTTTTGGTTTTCTGGTGCTTTTGGTTTTTTGGTACTTCTGGTACCGGTGAAAACTAGGGTTTCACTTTTTGGGAGTTCTATCCACTAAAAAGGTGCACTGAAGGTGCTAAAGAGTTCCTTGGGCTAGGGCGCACTTTTCTAGATGACTTTTGGGCTGAAATTCTTCTTCAATAAAAAACCCTAATTTTCTTGTACGACAACAATGACGTTTTTCTTTATCCACTGAAAGATGCTCTCTTCAACTTAGATTTGGTACCATGTTAAAATTTAAGCTAGTATTCAGTTTCTTTTCAATTTACTAGATAATCATATCATAGATAGGATCACTGAGAGAAACACAAATACACAAGCATTTATCCTGGGAAACCCTCAAGGGGAAGAAAACCCAACAAACTTCTTTAATATAGATTCAATAACCAAGTACAGTACTAGAATAACTCTCTCTACATGAGAGACAAACTACCATGATGCTAGACCAGAAAATAATCAAAGAACCATAGCCAATCCAATGCCAAGATAATAAAACAAACACTAGATAATATCCTCTCCCAAGCAATGCGCCTCTCTCTCTCTCTCTTCCTTCTTCCGGCAACTGGTAACTGTAGCTTCCTTCAATATTTGCACACTAGATGAGTGAGCTCAGTGAGTGAACAAATAAGGCGATGGCTTCCTTTATTTATACAAACTGACAAGCGCTAAAAGGAGGTGCCTCTTCACTGGCAGAGCTGACTTCTCTTTCTGGGTAGTTAGAACCACTTTAATTTGCCTAGGGGGCGACTTCTTAATTTGCATATTACATTTAGGATTTGACCAATCCGCAAAGGGGATAAGAATATTCTATGGCGTTACACAATATTTCAGCAATGTGTGTGTGTGTGTGTGTGTGCAGGTTTGGATGGGGAAAGGAGCGTATGAAGCTCATATTTTCCAAAAAAAATGGAAAAATATTGAACAAAGACCTAGAACCTACTCCTACAAGTTTGAAAAGCAGTTAGAGATCTGAAACATAAGCAACAAAAGACTTAAAATCCTACAAGCAACAAAAAAACCCTAAGGAGAAAGACTCACTGAGTCACTCCCTAGTGGAGTTTCCAAGTTTGTTATGGGATTTTCTCCCCTATTACCAGGTTTATGGTCACAACTGAATGGGAAAACCAAGGGAACTAATTCAACCCAAAAATAGTAAAGACATACAATCTAGTAACTACCAAGAGGTTATAAACCACTTACCCAGATAAATGAAGTTCATAGTAGATCCTACTAAATTGTCCTCACTCCAATCTCTCGTTCTGGTATACCCTTTGTTGACCTACACACAAAGAAAAGAAAATATCCAAGTAAAGTAGCTAGAATAACTGAAATCTAACAACCCTAACTAACTTGGACCAGTAATTTAATACACATTTATATTACAATAATGAAATACATCAATAACACATAATTTGGAGAAGAAAATAAGAGATTTATCTAACTACCCTAACTAACTTGGACCAATAATTTAATACACATGTATATTAACATAATGAAATACATCAATAACACATAATTTGGAGAGGTAAATAAGAGAGTTATCTTATTATTATAATGAAAAGAAGAAAATATAGAACATAATAAATTTATCCTTACTCTGGAACCATCGTCTGGATTCCTCCTCTTGAGCCACTAAAGGCAACTTAACCTCTACAATCCTAACTCAAAACAAGTGAGAGAAAGAGAAGAAGTCTCTTTCTTCCAACATGATAGTATGAGAAATTGGTGTTGGAAACAATGGTTTCCAAAAAGAGGGAATGGCCTTAAAATCACAGGAAATGATTGCTTGTAGACTTGAACATAAATTCAATAGCATATAGGTGCTCCCCCTCTCCTCCACCTTGTGATTGTATTTATACCAAGAATAATTGATTTGAGTAGTTATGCACATGGATTAGAAGGTTAATAACCTAGAAAACCCATAAACACCAACCAAAAAGGTGCATTTTGAGCACATTTATTTATTTTAGTGTATTATGGAGGCATACACACGTTGTCAAAGGGAAACTATCATATGTAGGGATTTCCAAAATGTGTTTTTTGAAGACTTTCAGGAGGAATTTTCATCTGCAACTGCAATTGGATTTGGGATCAGGGCCAGTGAATGCACCTTAAACATAAGAGGTGGCAAAAAATGCTATAACATATATATATATGTATATTTATTTTTCTTAGAGAAAAACGTTTTTTTATTTCCAGACAGAAACCAAAATACAATCTTCATTTTACTATTACGCGGGACAAAAGATAAGGTTGTTGATTGGTAGCCTGTCCATTTTTGCTACATACAAAAAAGTTCCAACATTTTCTTTAATGCTAAGTCAAAATCATCATAACTCTAATGGGTTCTCAAAAAATTGTTGTCTCAAAGATTTGGAATGACATGAGTACATGTAGATACCCACTGTTATAACCCTAAATTGCTCCAGACATGCTTACCTGGCAACATGCCATCTCAAATTCCTTCTTTGCCAAAACATTGTTGAACAACTCTTTAAAAAACCTCATTTATAAAGGCCCACGCACCCTACTCCATTACTGCACGCATGTACATGCTAGCTGACATAAAACAACCCGCGTGTACCTACAAAAGCACACAAAATGAAAGTTGTCGATAGAACACACAACTTTGAGTGAGTTAACTGAAACTCTCGACCATGCATGGTCGAGGGTTCGACCAAATACCTAGCTCCTTTTAGCCTATAAAAGAAGGGGTAGGGATCCCATGTGGAAGAGGAGAATAATAGTAAAGAAACTCTGCCCAATTGCACATTCCCATTGTCCCAACCCTTTAGCCATCCTTGTGCAAGGAGAGATACAGAGCAAGGACATTTGAAGAGGAGCCCAGGATCAGGTTCACGGAGCGGTGGCCGGTCTCGACATTGTAAGTTGATTCATTAAAAGTAATAAATAAATGCTTTTCCCGTCCCACTTTATGATTTCTTCATAGTTTATTAAATATATGTTTGAATCTCTAACCCATTAGTCTGTAGGTAAAATGCATGTGTAGTTTGTTGCTTGTTTTGTATGCAAGTCAGCCTTGGGAGGAGAGCTGCTAACAAGCGATCAAGCGTGAAGACGGATCGACATCAAACGCCCGGAACAAGGTGTGTTGGTCTAACCATGTATTTGCTGAAAAGAAATGGGGATTAGGTCTGGGGATGAAGGTAGAAAGTAGGTTTGTTTTGGTCATATCTTCATGCATAATATAACCCTATTTGCTACTCTGTAAGGGGATTTCCCACTCACAACAGAATTGGAGACCATACTAGGGAAGTCTCTAGGGTTCCTGGGAATATTTTTGAGTATTTTTAAAACTGGTTTCCTTTCCTGTTTTTGAAGTTTCTGCAAAGTCTGAGCTAACAGAGATTCTAGTCTTCCATACTAGTCATCTCTGTTTCTTTGTTGGTCTGTAATTTGTTTTTCTGAGACCCACAGAGGTACACGCGGCCTGTATAAGGTCTGCACGCGTGTACCCACACCCTACATTCTTACAGCTCGTGTGTAAATGCTAGCTGAAGAAGTAACAGTAGCGTGTATGATTCCATAAAAATTTTGAGGCAGTCATCCTCTTCCCTATCAGAATTAGTCATTCTTAGGGGTTTTCTGGAACTCTTTCTAGTCTTTGTTGTTTGCAGTCTATAGCTTAGTTTTTACCTCAGATTGGTTTTTCTATGAAATTTTCCTTCAATTGTTTTCTTTTTCTGTCAAAGTAAGTTTCTGAGTCTTCAAGAGATTCTGGTTCTCAATACCAGTAGTCTCTGCCAGTGCTTGATTGCTTGTCTATTCATTTTTCAAGAATTGCAGAGGTCCACGCGGCTTGCATACAGTCTGCATGCGTGTACACGTGCTCTGACCTTACACAGCTCGTGTGCACACGCTGGCAGTTGAACTGTCAGCATCATACCTGTTGAGAAAATTTTTGTTTAAGGAGAGGCAGTCATCCTTTTCCTTGTCAAGAGTTATATCTCTCAGGGTTCTTGGTCTCTGTCATAGCAGCTTAGCCTAGGTTTGGACTCTATTATAGCTTGCTTTTTAATTTAGAACATTTCTTGTGTTTCCTAACTTTTTAAACTTATTTTTAGCTTCAAATTTTAAGAAAGATGAGTTGCATTTTGAAAAAAAATTCCCCCTCATGGCCGGGGGGAGGCCATGAATCGTGCATTCATCAATTTCTTTTAGAATATTTTGTTATTTCTGCTTTGCTTGGAAGAAAATATAAAAAAAAAAAACTTAGTTTGTTAGATCTCTTTCTTTCTTGGCATTTTCTTTGCATTTTTATTTGAAAAAGAAAAAGAAATTAGCATAGCGTTGTGTTTTCTTCTCATCTTAAAAGCATTTCAAAAAGAAAAAAATAAGAAATATAACCATTCTTTGCCAGTGTTCATATAAGTTTCATATTTTTTCGCAAGAGTCTTAACACCATCAGTTGCACTACCGTACCCTTTTGAGTAAATCAAGCCAGTAAAAAGAACGCTAATTAAAATCAACTAGACTTTATGTTTTATAGGGTTCATCAACTAGTCTAGGCTAGAGCCTT
>ML794285.1:22352-37396 GCA_009831015.1 Picea engelmannii
GACACTCCTTATTCATCATCTGAAGCCGGTTTGGGTAATCCATTTGTCTCTCATTCGATTTGATAACAAGGTCTTTCCGTGTGTCGTATTTGAGTCAATGCTGCCAAATCATTGGTCGTGTCGTTCATATGTTCAAGAGAAGTTTGTCTGAAACCTCTATTTGAGTCGGCCATCTGCAGTTGTCCATTCTTTCGTGTCGGCCTTCCCTGTGTCCAAAGTCCAATTGCCACGTGCTCTGTTTCACTTTCAAACTCTGTTACTCATTTCGTGTCACTGATGGGGGATACATCAAGGCCCTCCTGTGACGAGTCTTGTTCCGTCGACATCAGCACATTATCCGGGATTGAGACTTAGAAATCATTCAGTACCTTGGAGCTTGCATGCCTCAATGGCAAGTTTCCTCGCTTTCGACAGTGGGTTTCCATCATTGATCCCTGATCGAACGATTCTGTCGATTGTTCGACATCAGCTCCTTTATTCACAGTCAATAGATTGTACTGCAGTACCTTGGGAGTCATTGACATTAATGGTGATTTCCCTCGCACTTGTTAACGGTTGCATCAATGACCGGTAATCAAGTGGTTTCTGCCATGTTCGACTTCAACACATGTAATCACATGGTCAGACTCGTACTTTGGGCGATAAGGTTGAAGAGCCTGGATATTATCTTTGTGATCCAGGTTGTGATGGAGTATGTATTATTTGTGACACATAGATCCACTGTGTATGTTTCGTGGCTATGTCGTCCTGACTAAAATTTGTCGCATAGATCCACAGTGTATTTGAGTGGCTATGCTATGTTATGACTACATGGATGCACAGTGTATGATTGGTGGCCATGATCTTTGTTTATGATGTCATCAATCTGTGATCTGAGTATGGGAATGCCTACCTCAGAAGGGATACATATTATATTATGCTGATGCTTGGATGTTTGCAGGTTTCCGATTAGATGCGCTTTTGGTTCTTGACACACACATGCAGCTTACAAAGTCCGTCGACTGTCATTGATTCCACTCTCGGACTTTGGGGGGCATTCTGTTATCCGCAATTTTGGTCATTATCATGGTGTTATGATAATGTCATGATGGTGAAATATCAAGCTCTTCCATAAGAAGATTTTCCTGAGAAAGGTTACACTTATCAGTTTCCAGAAATCATATTTTAAAGATAGTTCGCAGGCTACATATATACTCTCCTGCGAGAATGCTTCATTCCCGCAGTCTGCTCTCTTATGGGGTGCGAACTTCTCGCACTGTACTCAAGGCTAGGGTGCGAACTTGGTCTTAAAGAAGGAAAATGGATGAGTTATCGATCCTTCTAGAAGGGAATCTTCTAGAAGGATGAGTTGGCTTTCGAATGGTTGGCAAGATACTGGCTTTCCAGATTTATTGGGATCATTCTCTATTCAAGTAACTAATATATCTTCTCTTATATATTGAGGAGATGGCTCATGGAAAAGGTTAAGAATAATCAAGCCAGCAAGAGATTGATTGGAGAATTGTTAGAAGCTTGTATGGAGAATTGATGCTATAGCTGCAAGAGACTACAGCAAGGTCATCACAAGTGGTTGATTTTCTTCATGCATGAGAAAGTGTGTGTGTCAGAGCTAGAAGCCATTGAAAGGAGACCTATGACATCAAGGCTCAGGTTGTAAGTTTCTCTTTCAATTAATCAATACAGTAATATGTCCCTTTCCCATAAAGACGATGTCGCTTTATTACATGATTCCTTGATCACATGTATAGACTAGCTATTGAATATATTAATCTGTCTTTACTTTGATTGGTTTGTTCTATCATGATCTGAACGGAACAAGAGCATTGGAGAGAAGCTTGGAACAACAGAGACTTAGGAAAGCGTTCACAAGGTATGTTCATATTCCTATATCTCTTAGTTCACTCAATAGATTAGATCTAGGGAAAGAGTAGTATTTTGTCCTGCTTTGTTCTAGATCCAGGTGGATCTAGGGAGATTGGTTCGTGTCCGCACTTACGGATTAATCCATAAACAGTTTTACCCACCCAGTGTGAGAGGTCGGCCCTGCCAGATGGTGACTCTTCACACGTGCCAGATTGATATAAATAAGAGGCTAGTGCCTCACTTCTAACACACACTTCACTTGCTCATTCTCTTATGAGGCAAGTTGTAATTCAAGTTGGTGAGAGGAGAAGAAGGGTGGCGCATCTCTTGGAGGATGATTTTCTATATTGGTTGAGTTATCTCTTGAACATTTGATAAGCTATTTATGATAAGGAAGTTTTGCTGGGTTTTCTTCCCCTAGAGGGTTTCCCAGGATAAATGTTGTGTCTATTGTGGATGTGTATTTCTCAGTGATCTTGTTCTTATTATGCTCTTATCTTATGAAATGCAAAGAACTATAATAATGGCATAAACATTAACAAGGATAAACCCTCTCCTTTAATACATCTATTACCTCCTCTAATGATTTTCTGGGCACAAAATTATATCATGGTTTTTTTCCCAAAGGGTTTTGCATAGCAACAGAGTTTGTTTCAATGGTCACATGGTCTCCATGTGGATCAACACTTTGACTTTCAGTGGTAGGGTTATAGGGACTAGGGTTCATATTTAAATGCATAGGCGGTTCTACTGTGTTCTCGGGTAGGGTGAAGTTATTCCTACATAGGAAATCTTCCCAGGTATCCCTGGTCTGAGCTAGATGCGACAATACCAGAATCCGAATAATCCCATGGTGGAAAAGTATAGACAAAGGGTTTAAACTCTGTTTCTGATAACGCTTGGACATTTTATGCAGGCTCATCAACAGATAGAAACACATATTTATCTTTAATGCTACGAAAATCATCAACAGATGAATGTGATACAAAAACACTAAGCCATACCTACCCTCACAAGATATGAATTATTTAAGAATTAGAAGAAATCTGTGCCATCGGGGTTTTAATAGGTTTACCTTTAGGGAAGCATGTCGATTTCTTAGAGATCATGAATAGACTCCAAGGCACACCTTCTAGCTTGGCATTTTTGAACCATTTTTCTCCCTCCTGTGACAGTCATGTAGCTTGTGCTATAGAATCCTCGGTTACTTTGAGTTGCAGATCCCCAATTTTGGCTTTAGATCCATCAACCGATTAAGCAAAATCCCCTGCAACTGCCAGGTTATAACCCTCGAACTTTCGGATGAAAATGTCCTAGCCATGTGCTTGTACATCGCTTATGGAATCATCATGGGTGAGAAGGGATTGAGAGCCATTAGGTTCAATTCGAACCACGGGAACCATGGTTGCTATCAAACAGACACAGTAAATGTAACGAAAGGGAGGTTTCATTTTCCAATACACAAACAATAGGGAGACGTCTGTAAAATCAGAAAAGGCCCGATACCTACAGACTTGGGAGGCTATCATGATTGTTAATTTGAGCTTTGAGTGAAAAAAACTAGAGGATGCCCAGGCTTGTGAACCACTATGCGCAATGAAGATTTAACCCAAACCATTATCAGCTACCTATTCGAATAATGAATGAGAATATTAATTATGCAGGACAATAGGATGATGTGGAACTATAAGTACATCATACCTGTACCAGGGTGATAGGATTGCGATATGACTAGTAAGAGAAAGAAACATATTTCAAATTTTAATCCAAGGTTCTATGCAATTAGGCATATCAAATATAAAAATTATATAATCAACCATAGATATGACTAAGTTATATTTTCCATAATGAATAAATTTGTGGTAATGGATCAATCAATAAGCTTACAAAACTTAAGACTTATAAACATATAGATCCCCTTGAGGTGTAATCTCTTTAGCAAAAGAAACGAAGAAACCACAAACTGTAAAATAATTACCCAAGCCAAAATTTTGTTTTAATTCCATGCTTGGAATCATGAAATTAAACAAAACAAATGAGAGATTTAAAAATGAAACACTCTCATAATCGGCTAGGCCAATGAATCTCCGCAAAACCAAAAGACAGAAACATTTGGAAATTATAAGGAGGAGGCAGCTACATAATTTTTTTATCTCTTAGTGATGGCCTTTTATTATGATAAAATTTGACATAATTGTTGGTTTCCAACAATGGCGACACGCTGGGCGAAAAAATTATCTCTACATCACCAACAAATTATATCAGGGGCACAGATGACTTAGCAATAAATTTTAGACAATTAAAGACAGATCAATCTTTTCGACAATAACTTAGAAAGAATAACACGGTCATAGTATTGGATGTCTTGGTATCAAGTGTGCATTTACCCGCTGCCAGCGGACCTATTCAATGTCCTGGTGGGTTTACACACACTTCCCACACATTGCAGTGCTTCCAAATCTCCAAAATTTGTTTATAAATTTCCATAAACTTCATGATATTAAGAGATTGGGGTGATACTGAAGATCTCACAATTTGGTAATGAAAGGTTTGGTCATTTAAGAATCATTTTTCTATTATGATGACTTCCGTCATGATTTGGACAATTAGATTCTTGTTATTAAAACATCTCTAGGATGGGGAAGCACATTGAGTTGTTCTCATTAAAACAGGGACGACATTAGAAGTTTGTTAAGGATAATCGTTTCTTCTTGTGATTTTAATGAGAAAACAGAAACAATAACTGGATAGAAACTTACTTTCGATGATCTAAGTTTAGAACTTACTGTTCATATGCTTGAAATGTTATCAACTCTTGCTAATGAATAAGAATTATGATTCTCTTCAACAAATCAATGGTGATTCAGACATAATCATTTAGAAAACAAATCAAAAACAAGAAAAATCAAAAGATACAAAATAAAAAACAGAAAAGAAAATTTAAAAAAATATTTACAAGAGGGTGGATCAGAAATCATCATGAGAAATATCTCTTCGAAGCCTGGTCGTTCACTGAGAAAGTGTCTAGCTGTCCCTCCAAGTTATGCAGACAAAAAGAAATAGGACCTAATTTTTCAGCAATTATAAACGGTCCCAACCACAGGTTTTGGAACTTTGTATGTTCTCCCTTACCCTCGTGCACCTTGTCCCACTTGAGAACCAAATCCCCAACATCAAAATTCCTATCATAAGATGAACTTGCATCAAACCATCTCTTCACAATTTGTTGGTGCTGATCCAGTTTCTATTTTGCTTGTGTTCTCACCTCTTCTAATTTTAATAAAACACTTATCCTGTTTTTTAGAGGAGGACACTCTTCTTCTTGAACTTTTTGTGATAATTGCAGAGAAGGAAGAAAAACATGTGGGGAGAGGATGGCTTCTCTTCCATAAATGAGGAATAAAGAAGAATTACCAACAGAGGATTTTGGGGTTACCCTATCATCCCAAAGTGCTTTATGCAATGCATTGTGCCAATTCTTGTGGTTTTCTAAAATTGTCCTTTTTATAATATTGATTAAATTCTTATTTGTCGACTCGGCTAGACTGTTCCCTTGAGGGTAGTAGCTGGAAAAATACTTCAGTTTAATCATTTTTTCCAGAGTGAAAACATTCATATCTAGGGAAGAAAAATATGAAGCATTGTAAAAAACCAGACATTCAAGAATTTCGAATCGAGTGATGATATAGGAGTTCAGAAAAGACACTACCTGATTGGTGTTCACCACTTTTAAAGGTAAAGATTCAGAACATCTTGTAAAATCCTCTATTTCCATGAGAATGTACTTGTTATGTTGTGAGGATGGGGGATTGATTGGTCCTATAATGTTTAGGCCCCATTGCTGAAAAGGTGCATCTACAGTAACATGTTGCAAAGGAAAAGATACCTTTTTCACCCTTCCAATAGCCTTTTGACAGATTATACATGTGCGGGACAGTGCATGGGCATCCTTAAACAAGGTAGGCCAATAGTATCCAGCTCTCGGAACTTTGTGGGCAATGGTATCTCCACCAAAATGACCACCAACATCACCAGAATGAAGTTCGACCAACACTTTTTCGGACTCCTCTTTTACTAAACAACACAGAAAAACACCATCAAAATTATTTCGAAATAATATATCATTGATTAATTGGAAAGATGCATATTTAAGCCTAAGTTCTCTTCTATTTTTGGGATCAAGATTGCGAGGAGCAGATCCATGTAGTAAATAAAATCTGATATTCTCATACCATGAATTGGGCGTAGTTTATGCACAGTTGATCACTTTTTCGTTATGTTGATTTACAGTTGATGTGTTTATTTGACTTTCTGGTTTCTCAACTGAATCAACCACTAATTTACACAGACCTTGACCTCTAAAAATTTGGGCAGGGGTTATTTCAAGATCATATTCCTAAATCGATGTCATCCAATTTTCCCTTTTCTCACCCAGCTCTTTTTTCACTAACAGATTTCTTACAGCGAGGTAAGGAATGACAAATTTGGTTCTAGATTTCAACAGGTAAGACCTAAAGTGTTTGACTTCTTTAAAGACAACATAAGCCTGCTGATCTACCACAGGGTAATTAAGTTCTACTCCTTTAAAAGAAAAGCTCGTGAAGGTAATGGGTATCTTGTTGCTTTCAACATTTTTCTATGTAAGCATAGCAACATAGGATCTATCAGATGCAAAAGTGTATAGAGTGAAATCCTGATAAAAATTGGGGCTCGTCAGGGAAGGTGCTTCTATTATGGTTTTTCTAATTGAATTTAAAGCTTGAATTTCTTGTGGTCCCCATCTGTACAAAACATCCTGTTTAATTAGATTTTGTAGAGATCTAACCATTTCAGAGAAACTCGGGACAAATTGTCTGAGAAAATTAGTTTTTCCCAAAAAGGATTGCATGGCCTTTTTGGAAGGAGGGGGGAGTTTGGCAATCGCTTGGGTTCTTTCAGGGTCAATTATAATTCCATCTTTTGACACTATAAACCCAAACAGTTTCCTCTTTTCTACTGCACAGACTGATTTTTTGGGATTGAGAGATATGTCGAACTTGCGACATCGTTATAAGACAGCCCTAAGGTGAGACAAGTGATCTTTCTTGTTTTTTGAAAAAGACAATGACATAGTCAAGAAGACCACAGCTGACTGGTTTATGAGGCCATGGAAAGCAATATCCATTACTCTCTGAAAAGTGGCACCAACATTTATTAGTCCAAAAGGCATTTTCCTATAAGCGTAAGTGCCCCACAGGGTACAAAAGGTGGTTTTAAGCTGGTCTGAAGGAGACAATAGGATCTGGTTGTATCCTGAAAAACCATCTAATAAAGAGTCTTTCAAAACCAGATACTTGTTGTAGGATTTGTTCCTTTGGAGGAACAAGGTAGTTGTCTTTATCAGATGCTAGGTTTAAATTTCGAAAATCGACACAAAGTCAAATTTCACCACTTTTATTCCTTACAGGGACTAAGTTAGACACCCATTGAGTATTCCTAACTGGAAAATTTATTTTTGCAGTAAGCAATTTATTTAGTTCCTTTTTCACAGTAGGTTCCAATATAGGATTCATTTTCCTCAATTTTTGTTGGAAAGGTTGAGTCTAGGGTTTAATAGGGATTACATGTTGTATGATGTTTGGGTCAAAAGTTTTTAGATCGTTGTACGTCCAAGAAAACACATCTTTAAATTCTTTAAATAATTTTATAAAAGCAGATCTTTCTTGTTCAGAATATCCCTTTCCCAAATTAATATTTTGAGGCTTATCTCGTGTTCCTAAATTTATAGTTTCATATAGAAAAGAGGAACTGTTTGTTTTACAATTGACTACCCCTCTAAACTTGTCATGTAGGTCATAAAACTTATCTAATCTCACAACAGATTTGGGGATAGTGTTTACCAACTCGGGTGATGATTCTGCAGATCGAGGATCAAATATTACTGTGAAATCTCAGAGATTCTCGTCATGAGTGCCTTCATCAATAACTACATCCTGGAAGGTGTCTTCCATATGCAAAAATTTAATGGATTTGTTGATCATCATCAAATACTCTCCAGTTTGTAATGTTGTTCGGAATCAATGACCTGGATAACAATTTGACCAAAAATGCGTTAGGAGAAAGACCTTCAACGGGAAACAATTTAGAAGCAACATTGGCTAGTAAATCAGCTTCTGAATTACTCATCCTAGGAATGGAATTTATATTAAATGCTATAAATTTGTGCATTAAACCCCATACCTTGGTTTGGTAATTCTTCAGATGCGGTGACAAACAATGTATTTCATTTCTTACATGCTTGACTATTATTTCTGAATCACCAAATACTACCAAATTTTTCACATTCATGTCTAGTGCTTTCCTAAGTCCCTGCAGAAGTGCTTCGTACTCTGTTGTGTTGTTACTACATTTAAACTCTAATCGACAAGAAATAAATGTTTTATTACCTGTAGGGTCGATGAGCACATAACCATCACCTGCCCCTTCTCGGGATTTGGATCCATCAAAATATAGGGACCAAATTTGTGTGTCATTAGCAATATTTGGTGTATTTGGCGAAACTGGTGCTTGAGTATAGGTTGTTACTTCAGATTTTTGTTTTGGATCAGTGATAGAGGAAAATTCAGTCATGAAGTTACCGAAAAAGGTATTCATTCCCTACGTTTCAATTGAATTTGCAGTGGTAATGAAAGGCTCATTTGGGTCATTTAGATCTGTCACGGTATGCTTAAGGTAACGTTCTATGTTTATTCTGATCTTGTTGGGATGCCCATTTTTAGGAAGCCATAAATGAGACCAATCTGTAGCAAAATAACCGTGTAGATATTCTGGCCAATCTCTACTTAATAACAGACCATAAAATTCAGGAATGTCAACAAAAATAATATCGATTACTTGATGAACTTTGGGATCAGGCGATCATCTAATCAACACATTTTTTAGTTCACCAATGACTTTGACATTCATTCGATCTAGTTGAATGATTTTTAAATCAGAAGGTTTTACTTTTCCATTAATTTTATGGCATATAGATAGGGGCATCACATTTGATGATGCACCAGAGTCAACCATATAGTTATGTACATTCCTATTAAAAATTTCAAAAGTCAATAAAAAAGGGGGCACATTTTTTCGTGCGGAAACAACAGAATTCTGTTGATTTTTTATTGTTGTTCCTGAAACAATTTTATCTAAGTTTCCTACAGTTTTTTTGGATAGGTCGCTTTTATCCTGATTTTCAGATGTCTTTTTACTTGTGACATTTTTAGTTGTGTTTAAGTCAATTTCTGCTGATTTTTTGCTACTAACATCATTCTTTTTACTATTTTTAGCAATGCTTTGAAGCATTTTCTGCAAAATAAAATGAAATTTTAGCAATTCAAAAACATAAATATTTGCCCTTAATTTTTTTAGGTCTTCAATTAAATCATACTCTAAAAACTGGGGCAGCTAGGTTTTGTCTATTTTTAGTTTTCTTTGGTTGTTTTGAAACCACATTTTTAGTTGTTTCAGGTGAAGACTTGTTCTGTGTTTTACTTCTAGTGTTGTAGGGGTGAACAGTTTCAAAATTTGCTTGAAAAATACTGTCCAACAAGTGCCCGAAAATAGGAGAAGATGAGTCTTCCTTTTCTGGTACCTCTTCCTCCACTGTGCCATCATAATTTTTAGGAGGAGAAGAAACAAAATTGTCATGTGCTTCCAGTATTGTTTGCAAAGCATACTATAAACTTTCAAAATTTAGACCTTCTATGGTCGGGTTTGGTCGGTTTGGAGGGAAAGGTTTTCTAAAAGGAGGTTTGAAAATTCCTTTACTTGTAGATGCCTCCTCGGTTTATCTTTTCAATTCAACGACCTGATTGGACAGTTTCTGGAAAGATTTCTGCAAGCTCTCCAATTCTATTGTTTTTTGTTGATTTTTAGGTTGAGGAGGCCTAGTGAGAATTTATGTTTTCCTCTTAGAAGATGAAGTTGTTTTAGCTTCACTACTTAGATTATATTTTAAGCTCAATATATCCTTCTCAATCTGACTTGCCTCCTCAAAGGCTTCTAACAATGTGTTCTTTTTGGACCTTTTAACCCATATGGTTATGTTGTTATGTAGGGCCTCCATATAATATGCAACAATTAAGTTTTCTGCAGGCATCGAATCTGTAGGGATTTTGTTTTTTAGTGTTAGGAATCTCTGGTTAAAGTCTTTAAATTTTTATTTAGGGTTCATCCTTAAGCTAGAGAGTTCCATTACCAAGACTTCTAGAGATTTATAATCTCCAATTTTTTCCAGAAAACAAGTTTCAAACTTTTCCCAAGAGACAATGGTCTGAGGCTATTGAGAAAAATACTAGGTTGAGGCATTCCCCTCAAAAGTGTAAGTAAATAATATGCACACGAAATCTTCATGCTCGACACTCATGAATATAACGTCTAACATAAATTTCTTGATGTGATCCTCAGTTGACTGCTTCGAATCAGGATCAAATTTAGGCAGCCATTTCTCTGGATGTTTAGGCAATGGGTGTTGGGGTCCAGGCACAGCCACGACATCTTGATCAAGCCCAGGTATGGTAGGATTATTTTGGTTTTCCATTGGATTTGGTGGAGTCAAAGGTTGGGATGGGTCAGATGAAGAATTGCCTTCGTCCGAGGATTCACCTCCCGAAGAAGGTGTAGAAGAACCAGGTGGGGATGGTGGAATACCAGATCCTCTAGCACCAAGTATAGGTGCTTCAACAGGATTGGTAGTATTATCACCCAAAGTGTTTCTAGGCAGACCAGTGCCTTGAAGTTGTTCTTGAAGATTTGTAAAGTCAATGGGTTGATTAAGTGGTCTACCAGGTTGTCTAATATGGGATAAGGCATTATGAGTTCTTATGAGCGACTGGTGGACAAATTATTGGATGTCAATCCCTTGAGGAACTGGTGTCATTGGTTCGACAGGAATATGAGGGGTATCGTTTGAGGTAGTAGTTGTTTCAAGTGTAATGTTTGTGTCTGAGTGACTACGTGCTACGACAAGAGAACAAATGTTTGGAGGGGTCTTGCGACCTCCACGTGCCATCAATTAATTTCAAGCCCTCCTTCTAGCGCCATTTTTTTACGGGAGTTTATGACACACCGTTAACTGGAAGGTTCTGGTCCGGGTTTGTCTAAATAACCCAAGCCGTTTGGAATGAACTGACCCGATGGGTTTAATGGCTATGTTATCCAACTAATGTCATAAAAATAATAAAAGAAATAAACTAACCTAAAGCTATGGTTCTAACAATTTATATACTAATTACAAGTGTTCAAATAGAAACATGAATATATACAAATGATTATAAACAATGTATATACAGTTTGCAAGATTTACTTGAAATCTTGCGAAATGAATGTTCATGATAGTGTTTCTAACTAAGATAAAGAAAGAACATAAATATTTTATGTTTTTGAATATTTAAGGATTTTAAACTGATAAATACTAAGCAAATACAATTGAAGTGATAACACAGAAACAATCAAAGATAATTAATGCAATTATCGTTTCATCAATAAATAGTCTAATTAAATAACACACAGACTAACCTGTAGTTGATCAGTGAAACTGAGCTTATCTCTCTGTGTTGTTTGGGCTCCTGTTTGTCCCACTTTTAAGGGAAACCTATAATAGAACAATACTAGTACTTCCAGAATAAATTCAAAGAAGTGTTTGATATTTGGAGTAAATTAATAACATCAAGAAGATAACTAATTAAAAATAATCATGTGATCTTAAGATGATCAATATCTAAGAACGAAGGAAAACTCAATATTGAATATTGATATTGTCAATCATTTAACATCTGAAATAAACTCAATAATAATTAAATAATTGATTGATCACACATACAAAATGGAAAGACAGATAATGGACAACATCTAAATATTTAGCAATATGAAATACCATATGATGACCAGGCTAAATCTAAATCAATTTCATAATACAGAGGTAATAGGAGAACACAATGGAATAAGAATCAAACGGGTCTAAAGCCAACAGTGAATTGCTTTCCCATATCAATTCCCAAAATCACATGTCCATACTGTATTGCAGCAAAAGTTGTCCTTAACACTAAACCACAACCACTATTTAAACTAGTCTTGGATTAACAACCTCTTATCATGCAAGATAGAGGGTAATCCAATAACATTAGATTTATTTACAAAAATAGGATAACAAAGAAACACTCATGTAGGAGTTTGTTTGTCAAAATTAATTACATAAATGCCACAGTTTTATCAAACAAAAAGAGAAAATACTAAACTATGCAGCATGATCCATGATTACTTCCCCTTGTGAATAGCATCATAACTGTTATTTTCCTAAAAATGACAAAAACGAAATTGAATTTTAGAAAACAATACAAACTAACATTTAGAAATAGACTAGCTACAGAATCGTGAGATTCTGTAGCTAGTCTTAAATTAAGAAAAGGAAATCAAAATAAATCTATCTATTTGATTTTTACAACAGAATAAAATCAAAGAAAATCAAAACCATTTTTACCATTTTAGAGATTAGACAATGAAGGGCCTGATAATTCTGAGTTAATGATAGCATCGAAATTTGTTGTGTTCTTGATAATCACACTACCGGCTCGTTTGGGAATTTTACTTGCTTGATCTGCGTTGGACTGGATGCATCCCTTTAACACTTGATTTTCTCTTTCAAGCAAGGAATTTCGAGTTGCCAAATGTTTCAACTGTGCCTGTAAATATGGTATGTCTTTGTAGTATCATTCTACCCACCCAGTCAAGACAATTCTCGCAGTGTACAGGTGTTATAGGAGGCAGAGGTTTTGTGTACTCTACAATGGGTTCTTTGGTCTTTTCTATAGCTTTCTTCAAATCATGGCTTATGCCAGCGAAGCCTTCTTGATTTTTTAGGAATGGAGGTAGTTCAGAAACAAAATCGTATTGTATATCCTCATTATCGATTTCATTTAAGAGACACTGGTTATCCACATATTCTCGAGCAAGGAATTCATTGATCTCATCATCGGTCAAGTGATCATCGACCTCAATCACTGAGATCGATCTCAGATGATCTTGTTGTCGATTTTGCAGACTGGACTGGATATTAAGCTGCCTGATCTCCTGTTTACAAAACTCAAATCGAGATTACCTTGTTTCTTCTTTTTGGAATTTTTCTTAATAGTTGATTTGTCAATAAAACCCCGATTTGACTCAACAGTGGGAGCAGGACAAACCTTCTCCTTTAATACAACTATTACCTCCTCTAAGGATATTTTGGGCACATAATTATATCATGGTTTTTTTCCCAAAGGGTTTTGCATAGCAACAGAGTTTGTTTCAGTGGTCGCATGGTCTCCATGTGGATCAACACCTTGAATTTCGGTGGTAGGGTTAGAGGGACTAGGATTCATATTTAAATGCAGAGGCGGTTCTACTGTGTTCTCGAGTAGGGTGAAGTTATTCCTACATAGGAAATCTTCCCAAGTTCCCTGGTATGAGCTAGATGCGACAATAGAAGAATCTGAATAAGCCCATGGTTGAAAAGGATAGACAAAGAGTTTAAACTCCGTTTCTGATAACACTTGGACATTTTATGCAAGCTCATCAATAAATAGAAAGGCATATTTAGCGTGAATCCTAGAAAAATCATCAACAGGCGAATGTGATACAAAAACACTAAGCCATACCTACCCTCACAAGTTATGAACTGTTTAAGAATTAGACGAAGTCTGTGGGGTTTTTAGGAGAGTAATAGGTGTACCTTTAGGGAAGCATGTCAATTTCTTAGAGATCATGAACAAACTCCAAGGAATGCCTTCTATCTTGGTGTTTTTGAACCATTTTTCTCCCTCCTGTGAAAGTCATGTATCTCGTTCTATAGAATCCTGGTTACTTCGAGTTGTAGATCCCCAATTTTGGCTTTCGAGCCATCAAACGATTGAGCAAAATCCCCTGCAACTGCCAAGTTATAACCCTCAAACTTTCGGATGAAAATGTCCCAGCCATGAGCATGTACATCGCTTATGGTATCGTCATGGGCGAGAAGGGCTTGAGAGCCATTAGGTTCAATTCAAACCACGAGAGCCATGGCTGCTATCAAACAAACACAATAAATGCAATGAGAGGGAGGTTTCATTTTCCAATACACAAACAATAGGGAGAGGTCTGTAAAATTGGAAGAGGCCCAATTCCTATGGACTTGGGAGGCTATCATGCTTGTGAATTTGAGCTTTGAGTGACAAAAACTAGAGGACGTGCAGGCTTGTGAACCACTATGTGCAATGAACATTAAACCCAAACCATTATCAACTACCTATTTGAATAATGAATGAGAGTCTTAATTATGCAGGAAAATAGGATGATGTGGAACTGTAAGTACATCAGACCTATACCAGGGTGATAGGATGGTGATATGACTGGTAACAGCAAGAAGCATATTTCAAATTTTAATCCAAGGTTCTGTGCAATTAGGCATATCAAATATCAAAATCATATAATCAACCATAGATATGACTAAGTTATATTTTCCATAATGAATAAATTTGTGGTAATGGATCAATCAATAAGCTTACAAAACTTAAGACTTAAAAACATATAGATCCCCTTGAGGTGTAATCTCTTTAGCAAAAGAAACGAAGAAACCACAAACTGTAAAATGATTACCCAAGCCAAACTTTTGTTTTAATTTCATGCTTGCAGTCATGAAATAAAAAAAAACAAATGCGAGATTTAAAAACAAAACACTCTTATAATCAGCTAGGCCAATGAATCTCTGCAAAACCAAAAGACAGAAACGTTTGGAAATTATAAGGAGGAGGCAGCTACAAATTTTTTTATCTCTTGGTGATGGCCTTTTATTATGATAAAATTTGACAGAATTGTTGGCAGCCAACACATACTTACAATATTATTACTCTAATGGGCCCTTCGAACCCTCATTACGACCTTTTTAAATAAGAACACAGTGGTTCATGTCCACCGTACATTGAATGACTACCATACGTACAATATTATTACTCTAATGGGCCCTTCGAACCCTCATTGCACCCCTAGGGAGGATCCCACCAGTAATCCTTAGCCATTAAAATTGAATCACACACAATATATCCAAAAATAAGATAAGAAAACCCATTTCTTTATTATTCAAAAAACCTTTTTGAGGTAAGGCAACACCTTATGATCCTAACTCTTGAAAAGAGAAACCTTCAAAT
>ML794285.1:46616-59217 GCA_009831015.1 Picea engelmannii
TTCCCCGTTGATCAGAACAGCCATAGTAGCTGAGGAGATACAGCCTAAAATCCAGTTGGTAGTTGCCACCCCAAAGCCGCTCTGCAAAAGAATAAGGTGCAGGAAGTTCCAATTTACACAGTCAAATGCCTGCTTGAGATCTAGCTTGAGAAGGATGGCTTGTTGCTTCTTCGAATTTAGAGTGTGAATGCATTCCTGTGCGACACCAACAACATCAAGTATCTGTCTACCTTTCAAGAAGCCAAGCTGCTCCTCTGAAAGTGCTTTAGAAAGTATGGGGCGAATCCTGTTGGCAATAATTTTAGAGATTAGTTTATAACATAAATTGCAAAGAGATATGGGACGAAAATCTTTGAACTGTTTGGGATAATTTGTTTTTGGAATCAAGACTAAAAAGGTGCTATTTAGCCGAGGATTTATCACCCCCCTCAACCGAGCATCCTCCACGACTTCCAACAGATCCTGCCCCATAATGTCAAAGAAGTGTAGGAATAGTTCAACTGACCAACCGTCGGGACCAGGACTCTTTTCTTTTTTGAAGCCCTTGAGAACTGACAGAATTTCCTCCTTTGTACAGGGTGTTTCCAACATATTCACAAAAGAAGTAAAGGCCATAAATGATAATATACATTTTGAAACTTTAAAACTTAACGCGGCTTGAAATTGTACTCGGTCAATGTCAAAAGTGGTGATGGTTATATACAAATAAAAAAATAACAAAAGGTGAGCCCTACCAAACAAATATAGTTAATATTAAAAATTTTAATATAAAATTTTTATAGCATATAATTAAATAAAACATAATTAGTATATATTTATACAATTAAATAAAATATTATATATTTGTATTAATATAATTAATATATATATATATAATTTTATGAGGGGTAAGGTGTAAGGTATGTATATTTATCAGTAAAGTATGTATATTTATCAGTGAAATTATTGGATGGAGGGGGTTTCTTATTCTACAAACAAGGGGATAGATTATTATTATTATTATTATTATTATTATTATTATAAAATTTAGAAGTCAAAATTTACATAAATATATAAAATATTACCCACTATATTTATATACATTATAATAATACAAAAATGTTTTTATTTTCATTTATATTTGTATTATATACATTATAATAATAAAAAGATATTTTTATTTCCATTTATATTTATTTGTATGAAAGACTAGATCATAAGTCTCCAATTGTTTATCATATTAATTCATAATTAATATAATTAGTTCATAATCGACACAAAGGACAAAGTTTATAATCAACACACATAACATACTATTATATCCTATATGAATACATTTAAAAAACAATTTAATATGTTTAAGGATTGCTACCTTTACATGTGGAATATCATTCACATTAATGTATTTAAATCATGCAAACATATCAATTTATGATATCAAATCCTAATTCAAGGAAATTTATATTATATCTTATACGAATACATTAAAAAAACACTTTAATATGTTTAAGGATTGCTACCTTTACATGTGGAATATCATTCACATTAATGTATTTAAATCATGCAAACATATCAATTTATGATATCAAATCCTAATTCAAGGAATTTTTAAGTAATTTTTTTTCAATATCTATGCAACATAATAATATTAAATCCTTACATGCATGGTTTATATTACTATTTTTTTTTTATGTTACATCAATTGGTGTAACATACTCCTTTCATCAACATAAATATCAACCTCTTGATCAATTTTCTTTTTTATCCTAGTACTTTTTTATAAAGATGGTTGTCATATGCAATAACACCATCAACATTTTTAACCATGATATCATCATTTCTGAAAATTACATAAATCATATCTAATCATCATGCCATACTCATGGAATTTGCAGCAACTTAGTAATCTTAACCAATAGCTATATGCACTATGCACTTATATAAATTCATAACATGAGAAAACATTTATATTTGCTATTGTTACAAACATACAACTCTATTTCTATCAACATAAGAAAGTTTAAGGTGAAAAAATCCCTCTCATTACTAAGTCTACTTAGTTAGCCTTGTTTGATTATGTTTTCTCTCTCATGCTATGAATTGATACTTGGTGAGAAAATCATAACTAATGATCCATTGTGATAATGGTAGACAAACAATGAATTGGATTGGTTATGTTGTGCAAAATCCATGCAATGTAGAGGAATTGAAAGGGACAATTATTTGACTTTTCTCTTTTTGTTCTATTTATATTTCTTTGAGTTTTATATGTTCATATAGATGTTGGTTAATATTAGTATGGTGTAACTACAAATGCCATGAGTGTAGCATGATGATAAAATATGATTGATGTATATGTGTAACAAAAAATGGTGATAGCAAGCTTGAAGATGTCGTTTCATATGAAAACCATCTTTATGAAGGACAAGGATTTTAAAAAAATTGATAGTGATGATAGAAACCATGCAGGCATGGATTTAATATGTTTATGTTGTATAAATACTCAATGGAATTTATGTAAGAATTCCTTCGAATGAGATTTGATATCATAAATTGATATGTTTGTGTGATTTTAATGCATTTATATGAATGATATTCCACCTAGTGTGGTAAAGGTGGGATGTCTTAGACATATAAAAGTTGTTAATCATTTTAAATGTATTCATATGGGATAACATTCCATGTCATGTGTGTTGTTATAACTAATAGCCAAGGAAATCAAGAACTTATGATCCTATTGTGAGATTAAAAAACCATGTGAGGTAGTCATCTGTGAGTCCATAGTGATGTTGGATATGAAAAAGTTATAGCATTGCATAAGTGTCCAATGGTATCCCTACTTATGTTGGTGTCTTTCATTGTAACCTTCTAGCGAACACTCAAAGCATCGTCAATGGGGAAGGGTTTCATGAGGGACTATAGAGTAAAGAAAGGAAATGCATTACAGTACGCCTAAGGGACTGTTATCGCACATTTTGTAGCTAGGTCTAAAGGCTAGAGGATTGAGGTCAAACTAGCGTAACAGGAACCTTCCCGACCCAATGTCACCTCAATGGGGAGGTTCTTTCTATTTAGGGAGGTTAACCCAGGGGAGACGTCCCTGGTAACCTGGGGTTTTGAAGAGGTTAAAGTATAAAAGTCAAAGGGAAAAGTTCATCCTCACAGGTTACCACCAAGGTCAGAAATTCCGGCTAATCAGCCAATAAATGAAGTGTATGCTCAAATGAAGACACCTGCCCGGAACAAGACAACAACAGTAAAATATATATGCAGGCTATAACTCAGTGGGTTAGTACTTCATGTGACTATCTGACAATAATATATAAGCAATGAAACAACATATATTAATGAGATCAAAGTTTTGTCAATATAGCAATGTAGAAGTATCAATTCATCAATAACTATTGAGATGATGTAGCAAACAATATATCCAATCAATCATATACTCAATAAATGCCTTTAATCATCATCTAATTGCTCATTATCAATGTTTGTTGCGTCAAGATGGAATAACCAACTATGACATCAGCCTAGTTAGGGTTAGTTTAGTTAGTTAGGGTTTCAAAATTCAAAGTTTTGAGAGTTGTTTTGGACACTAGGACTTCAACATTGTGTGTCTAAGATCAATGCCTAAGGGTATATGGAGTCATTCAAGGAGAGAAAGAAAAGTTGAAGGAGCAATAGGCTAAAGACAAGAGGGAAGGGTTCTAGAGTGCTGCAATGGTAGGGCCCTAGAATCAAAACCCTAGGGGAAAGAGGCTCACTCTGGTGTTTCTTAAGCAAGGCCTCCTACTCTTTCCTCCTTCTTTAGGTCAAACTTGGCAAAATGGCTAGCAAAGGAAAAGATTGAAAACAAGAGGATTTAATGAGGGAGAGTGTTTCAATGGCAAAGCTCTATCACTAAAACCCTAAAATATGGATGACCCTAGGTGTAGATAACCTAGGCCTAAGATGTCACCCTCCTTTTAACCTTTAAAATAAAAGCTAGCTTAATGGAAAAAGTAAGAAGAGTGTAGCAAAGGTTAGGCTCTTTCTTCCTTCCTCAATGGCTGAAAAATTTCTCTCTAAGGGGACATATAACAAGGACCTACTTGTGTGCTTGTCACCTAGGGTTTTAAAATCAACACATTTATAAGTAAATGCAAGAATACTAACCTACAACCATTCAATGAAGAAGTTTTGCAGGAAAAAACACTTACATATCATGAAGAAAAGCATGTGCAAACCCTAGTTGTAAACCTTCCTCAAGAGAAATGCCAAAATATGCCAAGAAAAGCCTTCCATCAACAAGTGCGCCTCCTTTAAAAGATCAAATACCCAAACTAGGGAACAAAAATCAGACCTCACAAGTGTGAGTTCTTGTGTTATATTCAAATGAGGGAAAAACATCCTCAATATATATCATCTCATGACCTTTAATTTAAAATTATGTCATTAAAAATAGCCGACAAGGCTGATAACCAAAATCATACTGTTTTTACATTAACTACTAAGTAAATGACAAAAATGAGAAAAAAGTGAGACGTCAAGCCCCTCTAAGGGAGACGTTGGCCCTTTTTGGGGCTAGTCCAGCATCCAGAAGTCAGACATTAGCCCTTTTTGGACTCCTCCAAGATGCCACACATGCCAGCCATCCTATCAAACTGCCACATGCTCAAGATGACATCCAAGCCTCCTGGGTGACGTCCTGGCCATCAAAAGGAAAACATTCCATCTGAAGTGGGTCAAACCCCCTGGGCTAGAATCAGCCAAAGTGTCCTAGGTGGAACATCCTTGTTCTTCTAATGTGCAAAGGCTCATCCAATCAATGTCCTGTCTCTGCCCCTGACGGGGTCCCAGTAACCATCTGATGGGCTCTTTAGCCCCATGGAGGTCTGAACTAATCATCTCCCCATGTGTACCGGTCCAACTGGTACTTGTCTGTTGGGTATGGTCTTGCACATCAAAAGATTCGCCCTCCATGGGCTCATTAGTCATAGGGATCATAGCAATGTCAATCACATTTCATCATTAATTTTATCAAATGCATGCATAAAACCCCTGATATATCATCCAATAGCTCAAAGACATTACAATGACCTACTATACAAAGTCGAAGAAAAGACAAAATTCCCTATTGGGCCAACATCCATAAGAGAAGGAAAGTTTCTAGAGGATATCATCCAAGCCATGTAATACGAGGTGATGTGGTCAAGGGATGTCCAGACATACGGGTAGAGTGAAAGACAAGGGTGATATTACCTGTGGGTGCCTTTGTAGAAGGTGAGTTGTACCCGTCATGGATGCAATTCTTTCCAATCCCTTTATTGCCTTTATTCTTTTTATTTCAAGGACTAACTAGAGGACACTACCTTGGCGTGGTGACCAAAGATGACAATGTTACCCACAAGCACTTTTACAGAGATGATAAGGTTGGCTCGTGATGAGACCCCCTTTCCCTTGGCCATGCAACCAAAGGTCATTGCCCTGGCGTGGTAAGAAGATAATGGCAATGTCATACTGCTAGGTACCCATGAACATAATGGGCTGGCTTGTGATGAGACCCCCCATCCTCTTGGCTAAGTCTTGTTTTGTTATCTTTCTTCGGGTCCCTCTTATTTCTTACTGAGAGGATTTTTATTGCCTTCTCGGGGATCCCTGGGCGAAGCATCTCTAGGTTTCATTTTTTATGGCTTTTATCTTTTACCAGCTGCTTTTACCTTCTGGGCCTTTATCCCCTTCTTCCCATGAGATAAGGTGTAACCCTGCAAACAGATCATCCTAATGTCCGGACTAAGGGAATGGGGAAGATGAGTGGGAGATAAGGTGTAAGAGTGATGATATGATGGGAGCGGACGATGGCCCTTCAAAATTCCCCCTGGTGGAAAACCAAAACCTATGGGTACAAGCTTGATAGGGTACCCTGTCAATCCCCCCAACCCTGGTCAAGCGGGTTAATGTAAGATCCAAGCAGTTGTCAGAAATAAAAGGAATTTGATGCATATATCTAAAGGTTATAATGATCAAATATGACACATACCGGGATACCTGGACCAATTACCTCATGGAGCAAGAGTCTTCTCTGATACAGGTCCAAGCCGAAGGTGATGGATGTTTTTGTTGTTGATAGGACAAGTCTGATGAAAGAGAAGAAAGATGGGCCCTCCAGAGCCATGCTCAGGTCAATCCTTCTCTCAGTACTCCATGTCTAGGACCTGTGGGCCTCGAGACATGATCTCCTAGTTATCCCTAGAAATCGGGGATAACATCTAGCTCCAACTCGGGGACATGTGCTCACCGTAGAGTGCGTGAGAACCTCAACATCTCTGGTATAACTTGCAGACCTTCTCAAACTCGAAAAGGCCATTAGTAACAAAGGTGGTGTGGTATTTCCACCTCGCATATATAGACATATATATTAACTGAAAATAATCAACAATGCAAAGCAAACTATTCACCTACACTTACCTTTGGTTGGATGTTTGGTGTAGTCAAATAACCAATGAAGCCAATCCAACAACGTTCCTCGATACCTACCTTTTTGCTTCATCATAAACCAAAACAGTGATAAATCAAGCACAAAAAGGTCATGGGTTAGAATATATATCATATCATCCGAAATCTCAAAATCTAACTCATGGAGGTGGGTGGGAGGGAAAAAGTGATCCCAATGCATACTTTCAGGAGAGTACTCAATCCATCTCAGGAATGGATCATGAAAAGTACATGGTTCAGGAAACTGAATCGAAGAATTTGAAAGCTGGATACCTTGGTCGTCTGCACAACTTGCGGCCTGAGGAGGGATTAGCAAAAACTGAAAGAATGACCGACCATTCCTAAAGGGGAGTTTGGAAAACTCTGATAACTGACTCAAACTTGTAGTACCCAACCAACCCTTGAAGTTTAGGGTCATCCTAAGAGGAAACTCGACATTAAAAATATACTTCCCAACTACACCTTTAATGGAAAAGCACGGGAAAGTAATAACAGGTGGTTGGAATGAGAAATCATGAGAATCCTTCTTTCGGCAGACAATGTTCTTATTTGTATCAAAATCTGAGCAGAGTGGTGATTGATAATTATCTTCACAAAATAAATCCAAATGATTAGAAGAACAATCATCAAAGTCCTCAAGGTATGACCGAAAGTCACCAAGAAAACAAGGTGTTGGGTCATCATTGGGTGTTATCACTGAAATTTCATCTGCAAATGGTTACAGAAATTCAGCATCACCAAACAGTTATGAGGTCACCCATGGACCAAAAATATCACAAAAGCATTCCCAAAGGGTAAAAAACTATACAACTAGTGCAAAAATTAAAGGGCGCTATGAAGACACTAGGCGCGTCCGCAAAACAGGAACGCAAAAATCGTGCGCATGCACACGATGTACGACTATTGTTGCAAAAAGTCGCGCACCTGAGAAACGATGCATTTATGAGAGTGGTCGGCCTCCCACCCACTTCTGGTTCAGCTTCCAAGTTGATTTAACACTCAAATCTGGACTGGATTCGACTGGGTGGCTGGTCAAAGACCTAGAAATGCCCTAATTAGCCTCTTTACACACTACAAACTAGTTGGACAATACCTCAAAGGAATGCTATAAAAAGGTCATGGATACACTTCATTTTTCAAGGAATTCATAGCAAAGTTATGTTGCCATTATTCTCTTGAGGAATCTTCTATCCTTTCCAAGAGTATACTTGCATCATTGCATTGGGCAATCCATCTCACTCCTTGAGTGGATTAGCAAAGAATTTTTCACCATTTTCATTTTCATTTTCAAAGTTGTAAGAAGAGCTTATTTGTGGGGGTCCAAGAGCCCTCCCTTGGAGGAAGAAGGGACTCATAGTCCTCTTGTTTCTCGATGTTTTCTTTCACTAATATTAGCCTTATCATTGGTGGCATGGGTCTCATTGTTTCTTTTGTCCTTATGTCCCTATGTTTATCAATTTAGTTGTTGTTTAATTTCTTAGTTTAATTCTTAGTTGTTGTTTTATATTTCTTTTTCTAACCCTTTTCATTGCATTTGTCCTGCTTAGAAAACCCAACTAAGCTTGCAAGCACCTCTATTTTGCTCACTAAGGTGACGAAAGAGGTGCAATAGATTGGCAACTCCACCGAGGAAAGGTATCAATTTCCTACCCCATTTGGGTTTTTCTAGCTCTTATTTTGGTTTATTTAACTTGCAGGTGTATTAACCGCCCTAAGCCGACCTGCCAATCATCCAATTCCAAGGTGAATTGAGAGAATTACATCCGGAATTTTCATTCACGTTCGTGTGTCACCTGTGTGCGGGTTTTGTGGCAAACAGACACGCATCGTGCGCACATGCGCCTAAGTCATAGTTCTGTTCTACGCACGTGCACTCATTAACTCTTTTCGGTCTATGCACATGCGCTCTATGCGCCTCTGTCTCCACTGAGACCAGTGCACCTGTGCAAAAAATTCACATTCTAAAGTTTTTGAGATGTGGGGAAGGCCCTTAGCCTTCTTAAAAGTGATTTCAAGCATGTTTTAAAGCTGCACCACACTTAGACCCCTCTTCATATAAAGGGGTTAGTCAAAACACATAGGCACTTAGGGGGTTAAAATCATTATTTCCTCTTTTGCTTTCATTTTCGCCACATGGATGGCTTGTTTTGACTCAAAATATAAGTTGGAAATCATTTTTAAATCACATTTAACTTGCATTGGGACTAGAAGTTGGATAACAATCACTTAGTATGCTCTTCTCTCGCGCCTCCAAGCGACCTTGAGAATCAGAAAAAGATTGTGAAACAATTTCATCTCCCTTAAGAAGATTAAAACCTTTAGGAGAGGACAACAACCCTTCTTGGGACTCCTCTTAGTTTATTTCTTCAAACATGTCTTAATATTGTAACAGGCCCATACATGCCCACGTGCTACAAAGATAGGATAGTGTTGAAATTTACTTTCTTAGATCAAATCACTAGGGAAGTTTAAAGGTTTTCTAACGGGCCCATACATGTCCACATGATCACAATCTAGGATAGTTTCAAAGCTTTTCTTAGATTACATCACAATAGGGATTTAAAGGAATAGTAACAGACCCACATGTCCACATGCTAGCTTCCTAGGGACTTTTGACTTACGCAAGGTTGTACCAAAGGCACTTAGTTAATTAGGTAATCAACACTTGTAAGGACCAAGTGAAGTCCACATGCAGCAAGGTGACACCTAATTCATTAAAAAATTGACACACTTTCACTCATTCACACACAAAAGTCACTTATCACTCACATAGTTTCTTCTTGAAACGTGGAGGTCAAAGTAAGTTACCTCCAAAGGGATTCTGAAACACCCCACCTTTTCTTGACGAAAATATCCACTCCCATTTAAATCAACGAGGTGGTTCACACCCCCAACCTCTCAAAACAACTACATCTAAATTTTTTCTAAAAACTCACTAAGTTTTCCTCCACAGGAGGTGCCAAAAGAAACTTTTTAGTCTAGGTAGGATTTCGGGGATAGGCATCCAAATAACTCCTCATTATCTGGTTCTCACATTGTCAAAATCATAGAAGTTGTCAAATAGGGAACTGAAAATCCTCCAAGTCAAATGTGTTGGAAATACTAAAACAACTGAGAAGGGGGGGGGGGTGAATCAGTTGTTTGTGAGTTTAAACAATTTTATACTTTTTAAATATCGTTAATCTCTCTTCATGTGGTCATCGACAATATACAACATATGGACAGTAAAAGTAATGACCATCAGTCACACATAAAGTACACACAGAGACAGATTTTCACGAGGAAACCCATAAACGGAGAAAACCTCTTCTTCTTCGAAATGATAGGCAGTCTTTTTCAGTTTTGTACATCATTTACAATTGAGCACCAACTCAATGTGAGGCTGCTACCTCTGTTTTACAAGCTGCAACTTGTTTGAGAGCACCAACTCTCTAGTTTCTCTAGCACCCACTAGAAGGAAGCACCAACTCCCTGTATATTCCAGCACCAACTGGATGGAAGCACCAACTTCTTGATTTTTCCAGCACCAACTGGATGGAAGCACCAACTTCCAGTTACACAGGCTCCAACCTGTATAACAGAGAACACTTGTTCTCCCTATCACCACCCTTCCACCCTTGTTTCTCTAGCTGCAACCAAATGGAAGCTACAACTCCCTGTGTTCAAGCACCCACTTGAACCTCTGACGACAACAGTCCTCTCGAGCACCTCCCTACCTCCCTAGAATATCAAAATAATGAATACACAGAAAATTTCTCAGATAAATCAATTCATACCTTCCTTTCTTTGTTCTGTAAGTCTGATCTGTTCTGCTATTCTGCTCTTCGTTTTCTCTTCCTCTGCTATTCTTCTTTGCGTTCCATTTCACTCTGCACATCTGCTTCCTTTCCTACCACACATCCTCTTCTGTATTCTACCTTACTGTTTCCCTCATTTCCTCCTCAGAATAGCTAACTCGACACAGTTTGTTTCCTCTTCTTTTATACACACAGGCACAACGTTTCAACTTCCCAACTCCTTGGGCAAAAAGACGACAACTGTCCAGCCAACTGAAACGCCAACTGATCGACAACTAATGTGCGATCATGAGTCCGTTTTACTAACGGATTTGTAACTGAAAGTGTTAAGTGTGTGTGGAAGAATAGTAACCCTCCGATCACATTCAAACCTTATCCGCACCATTGGATGATCTTTATCATGCTTTGCCTTTAAATCGGGTTTCGGCATTTCGGCATTCCTTTGCCCAAGTTTCTCAATACTTTCACATATCGATCTCTGAAACTCCGAAATGGAGCTTATCTCGGCTGACTCCTTCTCTTCTCGTGACCAAGAGCTGTGACCACAGTTTTATGCGAAAGGAGGCTTTCGCGATTTTGCATATCGCGAATTCGTAATAGAGATTAGATCAACGGTCCAGGTCATATCTTGTCTCAACGATCGCGATTGAATCGCAATATTGTGTATCGCGATTTCGGAAGTATCGTTGCATTTGTTCACTTGTCATTCCACGTTGCGATCCCCGAAATTATGACACGGTCTAGAATCAACGGTCTAGATCAAAGCCTAATACGACGGCTCATATTACATCGTGATTTCGCATATCGCGAAATTGGCACTCCTGATGTCAAGTGACTTTTTCGTTTCTAAGTTCTGATCCCCGATGCCAATGCACCCCTTTCCACATGCTAACCCTGCTGGCTATAGGCCTTGGCCCATATGACCATCAACACATGACCTCGGTCAAACCTCTCATCGGGATTTCGGCATTTTCTATGTCACCATGCACATGCCTACGGAATTCCCGATCCTTCGATCCCCGATTCTCCAATGAAGGAAATCAACGGTCCAGATCTCATTCTTTCTTTAACAGCTGCGATTAAATCGTGAAATCACATATCGCGATTTCGGGGTTTTCGTTGTCAAGTGAATTGGACATTTCAAAGTCCCGATCCCCGATTCTCCGATGAAACCTCCTGTCGAGCTTCTCCCGGTGGCACCCGATCGCTGCCACTCTTATCTCCCTCGCAACTTCTGCAGATCTGACGACTGACGGGTGTCTGCTTCCGATATGACGGCTCAGATCCTCTCTCTGACAAGGGCTGTAAACTATGGTCTAGATTCATTTTGGATTCAACGGTTACGATTGAACCATGATCTTGTTCCAATCTGACTGATACAAACCCATCAATGAAAACAACCATTCGCTGTCTTCAAATTTGTCATCAATGACAACAACTATCAACACGCATTCACTGCTTGTTCAATATTTGCCAACAATCTCCCCCTTTGGCATTGATGGCAACACAAGCACCCAAATGCCTTCGTATTCAACTATGCTCCCTGCTTCTGACTCTGTGCCGACTCTACTATTCGACTCTGCTCCTCTACTCATTCGACTCTACTCCTGAATCATATCCTTTCTCCCCCTTTGACATCAATGTCAAAGAAGAAACATTCTTCCTCTGATCTTGTTACAAAACAGACTCCCCCTATCGTCTATAATTACTTAGTAAATTCACCAGATATTCAATAGATACTCCCCCTGACCAGGTGAACAGATTAGACACAAGAAATTATGACCCCCAACTTTTGATGAAGATATTCAAAAGGGGTCACAGTTAATGGTTTAGTAAAAATATCAGCAATCTGTTTTGTAGAGGGTATATAGTTCAGTTGAACAATTCTGTTTGAAACTTTTTCTCTGAGAAAATGATACTTTATCGGAATATGCTTAGTCTTAGAATGAAGAACAGGATTCTTGGAGACACTTATGGCACTGGTGTTATCATAATGAATTGGGATAGGATCAGTGTAAGTTACCTTTAAATCTACGAGAGTTTGTATCATCCATAAGATCTGTGTGCAGCGAGTAGCAGCAACAATGTATTCTGCCTCTGTAGTGGATAATGAAATGGATCCTTGCTTTTTACTAACCCATGCAACTAATGAGTCACCCAGAAAAAATGCTCCTCCATTGGTGCTCTTTCTCTCATCAACACAGTTATCCCAGTCTGCATCTGAATAGGCAGTTAACTGGAAATTCTGATTTCTAGGATACCACAGTCCATATGTCATTGTTCCCTTCAGATATTTGAATATTATTTTAACAGCTACCAAGTGAGTTTGTTTAGGAGCAGACTGAAAACGA
>ML794285.1:67945-84612 GCA_009831015.1 Picea engelmannii
AAAACAATTGAGAAGGGGGGGGGGTGAATCAGTTGTTTGCGAGCTTAAAAAATTTTATACTTTTTAAATATCGTTAATCTCTCTTCATGTGGTCATCGACAATATACATCATATGGATAGTAAAATTAATGACCATCAGTCACACATAAAGTACACACAGAGATAGATTTTCACGAGGAAACCCACAAAGGGAGAAAACCTCTTCTTCTTCGAGATGATAGGCAGTCTTTTTCAGTTTTGTGCATCATTTACAATTGAGCACCAACTCAATGTTAGGCTGCTACCTCTTTTTTACAAGCTGCAACTTGTTTGAGATCACCAACTCTTTGGTTTCTCTAGCACCCACTAGAAGTAAGCACCAACTCCCTGTATATTCCAACACCAACTGGATGGAAGCACCAACTTCTTGATTTTTCCAGCACCAACTGGATGGAAGCACCAACTTCCAGTTACACAGGCTCCAACCTGTATAACAGAGAACACTTGTTCTCCCTAGCACCACCCTGCCACCCTTGTTTCTCTAGCTGCAACCAGATGGAAGCTACAACTCCTTGTGTTCAAGCACCCACTTGAACCTCTGAGGACAACAGTCCTCCCGAGCACCTCCCTACCTCCCTAGAATATCAAAATAATGAATACACAGACAATTTCTCAGATAAATCAATTCATACCTTCCTTTCTCTATTCTGTAAGTCTGATATGTTCTACTATTCTGCTCTTCGTTTTCTCTTCCTCTGCTATTCTACTTTGCGTTCCATTTCACTCTGCACATTTGCTTCCTTTCCTACCATGCATCCTCTTCCGTATTCTACCTTATTGTTTCCCTCATTTCCTCCTCGGAACAACTAACTCGACACAGTCTATTTCCTCTTCTTTTATACACACAGGCACAACGTTTCAACTTCCCAACTCCTTGGGCAAAAAGACGACAACTGTCCAGCCAACCGAAACGCCAACTGATCGACAACTAATGTGCGATCATGAGTCCGTTTTACTAACGGATTTGTAACTGAAAGTGTTAAGTGTGTGTGGAAGAACAGTAACCCTCCGATCACATTCAAACCTTATCCTCACCATTGGATGATCTTTATCATGCTTTTCCTTTAAATCGGGTTTCGGCATTTCAGCATTCCTTTGCCCAAGTTTCTCAATACTTTCACATCGCGATCTCCGAAGCTCTGAAATGGAGATTATCTGGGCTGACTCCTTCTCTTCCCGTGACCAAGAGCTGTGACCACAGTTTTATGTGAAAGGGGGCTTTCGCGATTTCGCATATCGCGAATTCGTAATAGAGATTAGATCAACGGTCCAGGTCAGATCTTGTCTCAACGGTCGCGATTGAATCGCAATATCGCGTATCGCGATTTCGGAAGTCTTGTTGCATTTGTTCACTTGTCATTCCATGTTGCGATCCCTGAAATTCTGACACGGTCTAGAATCAATGGTCTAGATCAAAGTCTGATCTGACGGCTCAGATTACATCACGATTTCACATATCGCGAAATCGGCACACCTGATGTCAAGTGACTTTGTCATTTCTAAGTTTCGATCCCCGATGCCGATGCGCCCCTTTCCACACGCTAGCCCTGCTGGCTATAGGCCTTGGCCCATATGACCGTCAACACATGACCTCAGTCAAACCTCTCATCGGGGTTTTGACATTTTCTATGTCACCATGCACATGCCTATGAAATTCCCGATCCTCCGATCCCCGATTCTCCGATGAAGGAAATCAATGGTCCAGATCTCATTCTTGCTTTAACCACTGCGATTAAATCGCAAAATCGCATATCGCGATTTCGGGGTTTTCATTGTCAAGTGAATTGGACATTTCAAAGTCCCAATCCCAGATTCTCCGATGAAGCCTCCTGTCAATATTCTCCCGGTGGTGCTCGATCGCTACCATGCTTATCTCCCTCGCAGCTTCTGTAGATATGACGGTTGACGGGTGTCTGCTTCCGATCTGACGGCTCAGATCCTCTCTCCAACGAGGGCTGTAAACTATGGTCCAGATTCATTTTGGATTCAATGGTTACGATTGAACTGTGATCTTTTTCCAATCTGACTGATACAAACCCATCAATGACAACAACCATTCGTTGTCTGCAAATTTTCCATCAATGACAACAACTATCAACACGCATTCACTGCTTGTTCAATATTTGCCAACAAATTGTTCCTAACACCATAAGGCAAGGAGATACCCATGAAGGGTTGAAGGCGGAGGTTCAGTTGTTCTGTGCATCCCCCCTTCAGGAACCCACCTCTTGGATAGGATCCAACCCATGACCCATTTCTGAGGCTGAAAATATAAATGTCGCACTTTGAATAAGGTACCTAGTGTCCAAATTTCAGGACATCTACCCAGGTGGCAATTGTGGGCTGCAATTTCACCTTGATTAGATTTTGTGCGGCTGTTGGGAAATATCGCCAGCTCTTTTGGGATATGCCCCCTTTACCCCTCATTATAACCGATTATTTCATCCTTCACTAGTTTCTCTTCCGGTGACTTCAAGCCCCACTGTTGAGTACTATTGGAAGGTCCAGTGCTATTTGAGAGGAAGGACATTACATATTTTAGGACAAGAGCATTTGTTTTCTTTGATTCCCCAAGCGGAAAAAACCCACTTACCCACATATATGATTATTTTTCAAACCACTTTATGTATGATGCACTTCTGACTACATTTTGATTTGGATATATATATATTGTGTAAAGTTCAAAATTTGCAACAAAGGCTCTTCTTTCTTTATTACTCTCACCACCATTTGCACACATTCACTCAACTAGTTGGACATCATAGGGGACCCATAGAATCCCCATCGTTCCCGATGCTTGCTAAACCTCCCTCCTATCTTAGGGGGAGTGTTTGGTCTTGCCCACTCAATGACACCACCGTCTCACACTCCTGTGAGTGCTACTGTCTTAGGATCACCTTTGCTTGGTTCCACATTACTTGGGTCCACTTCCCAAGTCCCGTCGTCCACTCGCTCTTCTTTACATGGAAGCGGAGGACCAACTTCCTCTCAAGGGGGAAGTACCAACCCACCTAGCCCCCCTCAAGGGTCAGGTTCACAACACACTTACACCATGGCTGGAGCTAATCCTCCCCCCCCACTGTAGATGCCATATTTGGCCTCTCTTAACATACCACATCTAAGAAAAATCACCAATGATCCTATATTTCATGACCCCACATGGCCTGCAATGCCCACCAAACTACCTTTAGACATCCCCAAATTTGAAGGAAAGGCAGGAGATGACCTTGCCAACCATGTCATGACTTTTCACCTATGGTGATCTTCCAATAGCATTATGGATGATTCCATCAGACTGTGATTATTTCAATGCACACTCACTGGCCCATCATCCAAATGGTATGTAGATGAAAAATCAGGGTCCCATGCGACTTTCGAATCCTTGGCCAAATCATTTTTTACCTTCTTCCAATTACCAATCCGCCATGACAATGGCCTTGAACTACTCTCTAATTTCAAACAAACCTCAGGCACACATATCGCTGATCATATTCACGAGTGGCTTAGACGACGTAGTTTATGCAAAGTTGAAACCACCAAACAACAGTGCCTTGACTGGTTTCTTAGATCACTTGTCTCTCTCCTCGGTAAGGATGTAGCTTCCATATTCCCTCAATCCGATGAGGAAGCTATCAGTAAGGCTCAACAATACGACCTCATCTATTCATAGTCAGGGTACTTATACACAGTACTTCCTGACCTCCCCAAACCCGTTCCATTCAGTCAAAACAAACCTGGGATGTCTCACTCAGCAGACGAATTGATTGGCAATACCACACACCACAGTCCTCAACCCCAACCACCACCAATTTATGGCACACCTCAATATCCACCAGCATATGGGGGCACCTCTTATTACCCCCCACCCCCTTATCAGCAACCATACCCTGTTGCTATGCCCCCACCCATCAGTGGGCCACCACCGGCACCCCCCATACACCCACCTATTCAAACAAGTTCTGGTACCCCCTCTACCTCAGCTTATAGTACTAGCGAAAGTGCCATGCCTTCCTATGTACCTTACGGATCGTTACCCCCACAGAATCCGTATTTTCCATTTCCTAGTCCCCCACAGCCCATGGCTCCCCCACATCCTCACGCTGGGGTGAATTTTGTTCAACCCTCTCTCGTTCAGCAATATCAAAATTTCGAACAGCTGAATACGGAAAATCAAACCCATCCGTTGAATAATGCCAAAAATAAAGGAAGAAACCGAAACAATGACAATCTAGGTCTAGGCGGGAATGACCCCCACAACCATCCCATTGGGGGAAACCAATACCAAGACCCCCAAGGGGGAATCAATACCAATATACCACGCCAAGTGAAGAACACAAATCTTCGAACTAACTTTCCTTGTGCTATATGTAATGAGTATGGACATTATACTCATCATTGCCCCCAAATTCCTGACCTCCAACGGATGAGAGAATCCATGCAGTCACAGGGCCTCTGAAATCATCTACCCCTCAGCAAGCCCCACAAAAGTATTTGCAACCATTGCATCCAACTATTTTTCAAAACCCCGTTCCATACCAAGGTGTGATGCACACCCAACAAGTGATCAACCCTACCCCACCACAAATGGGGCAATATGCAACCCTAGGTGCCACTCAACCCAGGAATTCAGTTGATCGCAATATCCTCCTCACCAGTGAAGAAATTCTTCTGTAAACTCGCAATCGTCAATATGGTATGCCTCCCGAATCTACCCCAACCACCTTAGAAACACGTCCAACTACTACAGGACAACCATTGATGATTCCATGTCCTAACGCGGAACCCATTCCTCGCATACCATATATTCCTTTACGATGGAATGTACATAACCCTCATGCTAGGGCTGCTCATAATTATAGTCTGGTTGATGACTTAGCCCAGTCTACCATAGCCATATCTGTGTTGGAGGTCCTCCAAACCTATCCATCACAGAGAACATCCTTGCGTTCTTCCTTGGGGGCAATCGACACAACTGACACCCAGCTGATCACATTTGATTCAGATAATGGAGAACCATGTATTCCCACCCAAGTAGCCTTCCAGATACTAGTCAAGATCTGTAACACCACAGTTTATCGGTGTATCATTGATGAAGGTGCATCCACCTGCATCATGTCTAAAGACGTATGGCAGAAAATTGGCTACCCTGAGCTAATACCCTCTACCATCACCCTTCGAGCTTACAATGGTCGACCAACATCTTCCACAGGGCTTTGTCAAAATGTCCCCTTAGAACTTGGGGGAAAAACCATCCTCATTGACATTGAAGTTATCGATGCCCAACTTGATTACAATATCTTGTTCGGACGCAACTACATGTATGCTATGAAGGCGGTCGTCTCTTCTATGTTTCATACGATGATGTTCCCCCATAATGGGAAGATCGTCACCATCAACCAACTTACACATTACGAGCCTAACCATTCCTCCACCATCGATAACATCCTCCCCCTTGTTCATGTTAGCCTGAATGATTTTTTAGTTGCCAACAATGGCCCTAGATTATTCCAAGACCCATCCATGTTGGGCACTTGTCAGGGAGAACCACCATTCCTAAACCCATCTTTTTCAACACAAGTGTGTGTAGTTTCCTCTAAAGGAACTGACACGGAGGATACCCTTCCTCCTAGGGAGGCTTCTATCATATCTAACGTCCAACTAGTCGCAGAGCTCCCCCCTCATGAGCCTCCTACGAACTTGTCGACTCCACCAGTTCACGATTTCACCTCTCCCCAGGGCCATATCCCATTTTGGGAGACAGTTCCCCAAGCCATTACTCAAATCCCCTTCTTTTACCTTCCACCAGGTGTACAATATTTCCAATTAGCCGCAACTCTTACTCTCCCTAATATGGTGTTGGCAATTCTAGTTTGGTATTTACATCCACTAGAGACGATTCCTAAACCATCCCATCCCCCCCAAATGGAAGGAATCCCAATGATGATTCCCATACTCACTCCCACCATACCCTCTACACCCCCACTCACTAACCTCCCTGCCACAGCTGGGGGTAGGTGAAAGAAGAAGGAGCCCACAGCTCCACCCCCCGCATGCGTCCAACCTCCTTGCGCGTTATGTGAGAAAGATGGACACCCAACCCACAAATGCCCATCTCTACCTGAGTTATGTAACCTAATTCCACTCAATCAAACACCATCACTACTTGAAACTATAGCAAGTACTGTCGCTACCTCCCCTAACTCAAGTAGAAAAGGGCTGCGAACCAAATTCACTTGCGCCATATGTTTAGAATATGGTCACTATACACACCATTTCCCATCTATCCCATACGTCTGCCACACATTAGCCGTGACATGCCACCCATATCTTCCTTAGTTTCCTCCGACACTCCATACCAATGCTCCTGTGAATGTGATTCATTATACTTCTTCATCAATCCTCGAGCAAAGGGGAGGTACATGTCCTCCCCCCAAACTACCACCCGATCGTCCATAGTGTCAGTAAAACTGGGATGGCATTATGGACCCACCGTCCATATCTAAGCCCTTTTACCACTTTCGTTTTTTGGTACAGGAGCCCATAAGATCCATTTTCTGAACCATCTTCGGCTCCTTACATAGACATTTCCATCAGGTTATCATTTCCCCTTTTCCCCGATAGAGCATCTTCCCATGACACACTCAGGAACGCCTGCTCATGTTCAAAATTATCAAATAAATGCTCGTATGTTCGATCCTCTTCAGATATTGTTCACGTCGGGTATTTTGTTTTCATGTGTGCAGGTACTTTGTCATCATACATCAACACAACCCCTTCAGGTATATACTCAGCACTGGCATGTAGTCATTCCCTCTAAATCTGTTATCACTGAAATTTCGTTCGCAAATGGTTACAGGAATTCAGCATCGCCAAACAGTTATGAGGTCACCCATGGACCAAAAATATCACAAAATCATTCCCAAAGGGTCAAAAACTATACAAATAGTGCAAAAATTAAAGGGCGCTATGAAGACACTGGGCGTGTGCGCACATGCGCAAAACAGGAACGCAGAAATCACACACATGCGCACGATGCGCGACTGTTGTCGCAAAAAGCCACACACCTGAGAAATGACACATTTATGAGGGTGGTCGGCCTCCCACCCACTTCTGGTTCAGCTTCCAAGTTGATTTGACACTCAAATCTAGACTGGATTCGACTGGGTGGCTGGTCAAAGACCTAGAAATGCCCTAATTAGCCTCTTTACACACTACAAACTAGTTGGACAATACCTCAAAGGAATGYTATAAAAAGGCCATGGATWCACTTCATTTTTCAAGGAATTCATAGYWAAGTYATGCTGCCATTATTCTCTTGAGGAATCYTCTATCCTTACCAAGAGTGTACTTGCATCATTRCATTGGGCAATCCATCTCACCCCTTGAGTGGATTAGCAAAGAATTATTTCACCATTTTCATTTTCATTTTCAAAGTTGTAAGAAGAGCTTATTTGTGGGGGTCCAAGAGCCCTCCCTTGGAGGAAGAAGGGACTCATATTCCTCTTGCTTCTTGGTGTTTTCTTTCACTAATATCAGCCTTATCATTGGTGACATGGGTCTCATTGTTTCTTTTGTCCTTATGTCCCTATGTTTATCAATTTAGTTGTTGTTTTATTTCTTAGTTTAATTCTTAGTTGTTGTTTTATATTTCTTTTTCTAACCCTTTTCCTTGCAGTTGTCCTGCTTAGCAAATCCAACTAAGCTTGCAAGAACCTCTATTTTTCTCACTAAGGTGATGAAAGAGGTGCAACATTGGGTTTTTAGAGAGTATGGGTAAAATCTCATCTCCTTGTTGCCACTGTTGAAGAATAGTTTATTGTGATAATCGCAAAGGAAACACTTGGAAATGACTTTCAATGTCATAGATGGGACCCATATCATAACCAACTATATCCCACCTATGTCTCCCAACATGTATGAATTCATCAAAAGTATCAACAAATTTATTATCTTCATTATAACATGAAGGGACTAAAACATCTGACACTTCATTCTCCTCCTCCTCATTTCCTTCATCATAAAGTAAAGCATTATCAAGAACTAGGGGAGGAGGGTAACTTACTATTTCTCCTTGTGCAGGGAATTCAAGGACCTTGGTGCTTTAAGCATGCGTTATTGTTTCATCCTCATGGACTGCTTCTTTGTCTTTGATTACACAGCAAGGGCCATCAACTTCGTTCAAATCTTTCTTTTCTCCTTCATCTTCTGAATCAAGGAACATGGTATCATCGGAATTCTGAAGTGGAAAGCAACTAACCTCATATTCACTTTTCTGTACAGGAGAAATAGGTTCTTGGATGACTTCATCAAAGGGAGGAGCACGGGTGGATACTTCATCATCTTGCTTAGGTTCTTGCTCCTTAATTACATCCTCATTTTGCTGGTCAAAAGATTGTTCCCTTCTCTTTTGTGGATTTTCAGCGAAGGTTTCAAGGGAAACTAGTTTTATTAAGTTGAGAGTGTCCATGGTGTTACCATTGATTCTGGACAAGAGGAGATTCTTTTTTATCTGAACGGCCACGTTGTGAGCTTCTGCAAGTGTTTTCAGATTCCTTTTATTTATGAGGAAGCTCAAATACCCCTGAAGTCCATTAGTATAGAGATAAACGGGGTACTTATCTTTAGGACGATGGCTCTCAGGAATCTGGTAAAGAAACTTCTGGAACTTAGCCCCAAAAACTTTGACAATCTCATACCCTACTTGTTTTATGCCTTCAAGGTCTTTCAGCAAGGATTGTACATCTTCCGATTTCAAAGCCCACTTTGCAAGGACGATTTATTCAAAATGGTCCATGGATGTGATGCTGGCAACTGGAAGATTATCATACCATCTTTTATCTCCTTCATACAGAGAAGCAGAGAAGATTTTCATCACTAAGTCTTCAACTTCGTCACTGACAGGGCGGTATTGAAAGAATTCCCAAAATTTTCTCATGTGATAATCTAGACTTTCTCCATTGAGGCCAAACAATATGGGGAGAAAATTATTATAAGAGAGAGGCATTTTTCTGGGATATCCTAGGATTTTACTCATGTCCAAAGGTTTGTAGTTCCCTAGATCCCATTGTGAAGTCATAGTTGGCTTCGTCATTAGTGGAGTCGCTAGATAGTTTTCTTGAAACTATCAAAATAAAAGGGGGAATAAAACCCTAGTGGAGTCGTTGGGTAAGCTTGTAAGAAAAGGTCTTTGAGGCAAGGATTACCAAAAAAAGGTTTTTCATTTAGGAAGATTGACTCAGTGTTCCCCGACAACGGTGCCAAAATGTTATTGCACAGTTTGTAGCTAGGTCTAAAGGCTAGAGGATTGAGGCCAAACTGGCGTAACAGGAACCTTCCCCACCCAATGTCACCTCAATGGGGAGGTTCTTTATATTTAGGGAGGTTAACCCATAGGAAATGTCCCCGGTAACCTGGGTTTTTGAAGAGGTTAAAGTATAAAAGTCAAAGGGAAAAGTTCATCCTCACAGGTTACCACCAAGGTCAGAAAGTCCGGCTAATCAGCCAATAAATGAAGTGTATGCCCAAATGAAAACACCTACCTGGAACAAGACAACAAAAGTACAATATATATGCAGGTTATCACTCAGTGGGTTAGTACTTCATGTGACTATCTAACAATAATATATAAGCAATGAAACAACAAATATTAATGAGATCAAAGTTTTGTCAATATAGCAATGTAGAAGTATCAATTCATCAATAACTATTGAGATGATGTAGCAAACAATATATCCAATCAATCATATACTTAATAAATGCCTTTAATCATCATCTAATTGCTCATTATCAATGTTTGTTGTGTCAAGATGGAATAACCAACTATGATGTCAGCCTAGTTAGGGTTAGTTTAGTTAGTTAGGGTTTCAAAATTCAAAGTTTTGAGAGTTGTTTTGGACACTAGGACTTCAACGTTGTGTGTCTAAGATCAGTGCCTAAGGGTATATGGAGTCATTCAAGAAGAGAAAGCCAAAGTTGAAGGAGCAATAGGCTAAAGACAAGAGGGAAGGTTTCTAGAGTGCTGCAATGGCAGGGCCCTAGAATCAAAACCCTAGGGGAAAGAGGCTCACTCTGATGTTGCTTAAGCAAGGCCTCGTGCTCTTTCCTCCTTCTTTAGGTCAAACTTGGCAAAATGGCTAGCAAAGGAAAAGATTGAAAACAAGAGGATTTAATGAGGGAGAGTGTTGCAATGGCAAGGCTCTATCACTAAAACCCTAAAAGATGGACGACCCTAGGTGTAGATAACCTAGGCCTAGGACGTCACCCTCCTTTTAACCTTTAAAATCAAAGCTAGCTTAAGGGAAGAAGTAAGAAGAGTGTAGCAAAGGATAGGCTCTTTCTTCCTTCCTCAATGGCTAAAAAATTTCTCTCTAAGGGGACATATGACAAGGACCTACTTGTGTGCTTGTCACCTAGGGTTTTAAAATCAACAAATTTATAAGTAAATGCAAGAATACTAACCTACAACCATTCAATCAAGAAGTTTTGCAGGAAAAAACACTTACATACCATGAAGAAAAGCATGTGCAAACCCTAGTTGTAAACCTTCCTCAAGAGAAATGCAAAAATATGCCAAGAAAATCCTTCCATCAACAAGTGCGCCTCCTTTAAAGGATCAAATACCCAAACTAGGGTGCAAAAATCAGACCTCACAAGTGTGAGTTCTTGTGTTATGTTCAAATGAGGGAAAACCATCCTCAATATATAGCATCTCATGACCTTTAATTTAAAATTAGGTCATTAAAAATAGCCGAAAAGGATAATAACCAAAATCATATTGTTTTTACATTAACTGCTAAGTAAATGACAAAAATGAGCAAAAATTGAGATGTCAAGCCCCTTTGAGGGAGGCGTTGGCCCTTTTTGGGGCTAGTCCAACATCCAGAAGTCAGACGTTAGCCCTTTTTGGGCTCCTCCAAGCTGCCACACGTGCGATCCATCCTATCAAATTGCCACATGCTCAAGATGATGTCCAAGCCTCCTGGGTGACGTCCTGGCCATCAAAAGGAAAACGTTCCATATGAGGTGGGTCAACCCCCCTGGGCTGGGCTCAGCCAAAGTGTCCTGGGTGGAATATCCTTCTTCTTCTCATGTGCAAAGGCTCATCCAATCACTGTCCTGTATCTGCCCCTGATGGGGTCCCAACAACCATCTGATGGGCTCTTCAGCCCCATTGAGGTCCGAACTAGTCATCTCCCCATGTGTACCGATCCAACTGGTACCTGTCCGTCGGGTATGGTCCTGCACATCAAAAACTTCACCCTCCATGGGCTCATTAGTCACAGGGATCATAGCAATTTCAATCACATTTCATCATTAATTTTATCAAATGCATACATAAAACCCCTGATATGTCATCCAATATCTCAAAGACATTACAATGACCTACTATACAAAGCCGAAGAAAAGACAAAATGCCCTATTGGGCCAGCATCCATAAGAGAAGGAAATTTTCCAGAGGATATCATCCAAGCCATATAAAATGAGGTGATGTGGTCAAGGGATGTCTAGACATACAGGTAGAGTGAAAGATAGGGGTGATATTACCTGTGGGTGCCTTTGTAGAAGGTGAGTTGTACCCTTCATGGATGCAATTATTTCCAAGCCCTTTATTGCCTTTATTATTTTTATTTCAAGGACTAACTAGAGAGCACTGCCTTGGCGTGGTGACCAGAGCTGATAGTGTTACCCACAAGCACTTTTACAGAGATGATAAGGGTGGCTCGTGATGAGACCCCCTTTACCTTGGCCATGCAACCAAAGGTCATTGCCCTGGCGTGGTAAGCAGATAATGGCAATGTCATACTGCTAGGTACCCATGAACATAATGGGATGGATCGTGATGAGACCCCCCATCGTCTTGGCTAAGTCTTGTTTTGTTATCTTTCTTTGGGTCCCTCTTATTTCTTGCTGAGAGGATTTTTATTGCCTTCTTGAGGATCCCTGGGTGAAGCATCTCTAGGTTTCATTTTTTATGGATTTAATCTTTTACCAGCTGCTTTTACCTTCTCAGAATTTAGCCCCTTCTTTCCATGAGATAAGGTGTAACCCTGCAAACAGATCATCCTAATGTCCGGGCTAAGGGAATGGGGTGTATGAGTGGGAGATACGATGTAAGAGTGATGATATGATGGGAGCGGATGATGGCCCTTCAAAATCCCCCCTGGTGGCAAACCAAAACCTATGGGTACAAGCTTGCTAGGGTACCCTGTCAATCCCCCCAACCCAAGGCAAGCGGGTTAATGTAAGATCCAAGCAGTTGTCAGAAATAAAAGGAATTTGATGCATATATCTAAAGGTTATAATGATCAAATATGACACATACAATGATACCTGGGCCAATTACCTCATGGAGCAAGAGTCTTCTCTGATACAGGTCCAAGCCAAAGGTGATGGATTGTGCTGCTATTGATAGGACACGTCTGATGAAAGAGAAGAAATATGGGCCCTCCAGGGCCATGCTCAGGTCAATCCTGCTCTCGGTACTCCATGTCTAGGATCTGTGGGCCTCGAGACATGATCTCCTAGTTATCCCTAGATATCATGGATAACAGGGACTATTTAGCATACAAAAGGTATGTACTTGATGTGGTGTTGAGCTGAAGAAGATGCTATCTAAATGGTCAAACAAGTATTAAGGAGTTGATTAGATGATGTGGCAAGGCATTGGCTAGACCTTCCAACTCGTCATGGTGGAATACATGACATGGGTGTTGATGTTAGTTTTATCATTAGACATGTGCTATGAGGAAAATCTCTCTATTACTAGGGTAAACCACAATAGACAGAAATGACTACAGAATTCAACTCTATCCCAAAAACATGTTATATAAACCAATATGCAAGCGAGATAAGAAAGAGGCCTACCTCATCTAGATGTTCGATGAAGTCCATCGTTGATCACTTTGACCCAAAGCTATATACCTGCAACTAGTTCTCAACAACCAAGCAAAGCAAGCATATGATTATAATATAAAAGGTTAGCACATTAGATAGCATAATCCATTAATATACATAACAAATACGCCCATGGATAATAACTCAAATATTTGCAAGATATCAATTCAACAGGAAAGGAGTATTTTGATTAATATATGATCAACAGAAGTGAAAATGTTACAAACTTTTGTGTCGGCATGGTTCGGAAACCAGAAACTAAGTTCCTTCCAGTTGGTTCTCCACCACTTCAATCCTCCACCAAGGGCAAGCTCATAATAGAGAAGCAATGAGGTTCTCAATCAATAAGGGAAGAGATTGGGGGTTGAACATTGTGTTCAGACTTAAAGGACAATGGGATGTAGACTCAATATGAATTAAATAATTTCTCCAGAGTAACTTTGCTCTCAAAGTTGAATTCTTTCTCCTCTTTCCATAGCTCATAATTGGCCCATTTATAGCCTTCAAATGGAACTCAAGGGCCAAGTCAGAACGTTTCTAGTATATGGAAGGCCAAGGATCATAGATCACTTGTCATGACATGGAAACTCGAAATTAATTTTCAGTTTTTGGCACAAATCCCGATGTACGCGGGCTGTAGTGGTGCAACCAACATATACGCATGTTGTATAGTAGGAAAGATGTGTACATGTGGAAAAATATGTATATATAGCTCTAGATTTTACAAACAGGGATGATAAGTCTGCATAGGGAAATGGAAAAATGCCTTCTGTGCAAGATTTCATAGGGTGAGGGAAATCTTGCTATAACAACATGTCTTTCCATATAGGTCTATGTGCCTAGACATGTGGAAATCATCCAAATCCTTCTACTCTTGGATTTACTTTAATTAAATGAATTATTAAAGTATTTTTTTTTTATTAATTGATTATGTAATTAATTAATTGAGTTATTTGAGGAAAGTGTTAAAAGTACTTATCATGCAATCTAAATCTCAAGTGAGATTAGAAATAGATTGTAACTCATGATTATAAAAGATGGACTAGGAGAAGGAGGAAGACACTTGATACTTGACAAGTGTTGTGTTGAGAGAGTCAACACAAAGAGTATTGGATCATGAAGGACTGTGATTCAATATCTTGGATAGGTGGAGAAGGACTTTCATCTAGAGATCAGGTCAAGGAGAAGAGAGAACATAGGCAACACGGGTGGGTTTTAGTTAGAGGAATCCACAGGAGAGTGTCATGTCGTATGGAGTTTTCTGTACAGGTTTCCATATGTGTACATGGGTTTCAATGGAGACAGTCACACACATATGCAGGTTTTTTGAAGAAAAGTCACATACACCTTGAAAAGCATGTAGTTCTGGTTCGTACAACAAGTCAAACTTTTCTAGGTTTGTTTGCAATTGTATTTATCTAAGTGGGCCATTATCCTTGTTACGTGAGCCCTGATTTAAGCATGATAAAATCATTCTCAACAATGGTTTTCCCTTCAGGGATTTTCCATGGGTTTATACCCAAAAATTTCGGTGTTTATGTGTGCTTGATTTTGGTTTCCTTGTTTATGCTTCCATTGCATATTTAGTTGATTACTCAATTCTTCTTTTAGTAGATAAAGTGATTCTTTTTTTAGCTAATTTTTAGGTGTTGAGTAGGAGAAAATTTTCAACATGGTATCAGAGCTTGTGCTCTGAGAGGAAACCAAGTACATCATTTCAGATCCATAGAAAATACATAACCAATAAGAAGAAATCAGAGGATGAATTTCATGGAAATGATCATACTGAGGCAGAAATAAGTTTTTGTAGGTTTACTGAGGTGTACATGGGTCACATAAAGCATAGTTGTGTACACACGCAGGTTGATTTGAGCACAGTCACATATACACAGTTTGCAATAGTAACAATCATGTACATATGTAGGTTGTAGTGGTGGAAGTCACATACAACAAGTTATTTCCAGGGTAGTTTATCAGGTCTTAGGGATGGGAACAACATCATTGAGAGTCAAAGATAGATTGGATGGAGCATCCAACTTCCTATCTTGGAAAGCAAGGGTAACTTTGGCATTGAAGGAGTATGACCTTTGGGAGTTAGTGGATAAAGAAGTTACTCCACTGACAGTTCTGACAACTTTTGATGCTCACAACAAGAAGGAGATCAAAGCAGAGAGGGTCCTCCTAGATTCTGTGAAGTATCATCTAACCCCTCACCTAACCAAGAAGAAGACAATCAAATATATGTGTGATGCCTTGGTAAGTTTATTGGAGAGCAAGAACATGAATATGAAGATGCTCTTAAGGAACAAACTCAAATCAGTGTAGATGTCTAGATTTGATAATGTTACCAAATATCTCATTAGGATCACACTGGTACGTGATCAACTTGTAGCCATAGAGGAGAAAACGTAGGACACTGAGCTTATGAATGTGGCATTGAATGGTCTTCCCAAGTCATGGGAACCATTTATCAAAGGAGTATCTACTCAGGAAAATATCCCAGATTGGTAGAGACTTTGGGATGAAGTCATATAGGAAGAGACTCAGGAGGAGTCTAAGAGTAGCAAGCAGGGAGGTAGTGAAGAGAACTTGGATCTTGTCAGTAAGACAAGGAAGGGAAAAGTAAAGAGTTCTATAAATAAGGGTAACAATGATCGAGGATCATCACAATCGAGGAAGAAGAAGGACTTGAGTAAAATCAAGTGTTTGTCATGTCATAAGAATGGACATTATGCATCTGAGTGTCCTAAGAAAAAGAAGAAGAGTAATGGAAAGACGCATAAAGTAGCATTAGTAGACATGCAACTTTACGAGTTTGTAGTGAAGTTTGAGAAGGATTACTCATTGGTTTATTACCTTTCTACCATCACAACAACGAGGAGTGTCTAGTTCTTGGATAGTGGTGCATCTCTTCATATGAAAAAATCATAAGAGCTATTTATCTATCTGACAAAGAGTGAAATAGATATTCATATACAACTTGGTGATGATGCCAAGTATGTTGTGAAGGGAAAGGGAACAGTTACATTCCATCTCAAGTCAGGAGGTTCGTTGCATGCCCATGATGTGATTTACGTGCTAGGTTTGAAGAAGAGTTTTCTTTCAGTCTCAGCTATGGAGGACAGGGGATTTGTTATTAATTTTTAGAGAGGGAAGGTATGTTGAAATAATGTAACTATGAAGAGCATTCTTATTATTATTGGATTAAATCCCCATTGTGGATTAATCATGTCATTATTATTATTATTGTTATTGGATTAATCCCCATTGTGGATTAATCATGTCGGTAATTGTATAAGGACCAAATCCCCTTTTGCGGATTGGTCATTGGACAATTACAAAGGGCAGAATAAGAAGTCAGCCCCAAAAGTTATTATGGAAGACCCAGAATTAATTAAAGGTGGGTTTACCCACCCAGAGTGAGAGGTTGGCCCTGCCAATTGTGACCTTTCACACGTGCTAGTCTTGTATAAATAAGAGGCTAGCACCTCACTTCAAACACACAATTCACTTGCTCATTCTCTTATGAGGCAAGTTGCAATTACCAGTTGGAGAGAGGGAGAAGGGTGGCACATCTCTTGGAGAGGACTATCTGTATTGGTTTGAGTTATCTCTTGAACATTGTATACGCTATTTATGATAAGGAAGTTTTTGCTGGGTTTTCTTCCCCTAGAGGGTTTCCCAGGATAAATGTTGTGTCTCTTGTGAATGTGTATTTCTCAGTGATCTTGTTC
>ML794285.1:107080-163654 GCA_009831015.1 Picea engelmannii
AGGAATCCAGCACTTTGGAACTTGATTGGTCTGGAATAATCAGGAATATGAAAGGTAACTTCCTTGTCATATCCAAGTCCTATTCTATTCTTGTTGTAGATGATTTCTTCCCAAGGTCTGATGATGGGCTTGGAAAGAGTATTATGAACCTATTTCTTTGAAATCCGTGGAAGTGGGTTTACTGCATGTTGATGCATCATTGAAAGGTTTTCTTCATTAACCTCAAAAGAAAACTCTTGAACTGTAGGTTCATGAATAGATTCAACTTCGTCTGAAACTGAGTCTGAAGTTGTATCACTGTGTTGTTCCTTCACTGACCGTTGATCAAAAGCATCATCATCATCATCATCATTATCATCATAGAGAGGGTTGTGTTGAACAAAAACTAGTTCAAAACACTTCACTGGCTGTTGATTTTTGAGATCTATTAACTCATCATTCAATAGCTGGGATAGAGATTGAAGAAGTCTAACTTTAGCTTGCGTCACTTGCAAACAAGTTAGCACTGATTGAAGAGTTGCTTTGTTCAATGTCACTGTGTTGTCTTCAGTGGTGTTTATTAGAGTGTTCAGTAACTCTAATAAGTCGAGACTTCGAGCCATTTTAAAACACTAAAAAAGGTCTCCTTGTGTTGGTAGATCCTTATTACAATTTTGACTCGACAGAAGAAGGATTATCTGCAACTCGCTCACTTGAATTTGAACTCTATGCTTGCTTTATATTCACGCTCACTTGAATTTGTTTCTCACTCGCTTGTACTCACTCACTTGAAATTGCTTCACTTGAACTGGCTCGCTTGAAATCTTCAACAAGGTGAGGATGTCGGTTACCACCGAAAATGCATCCAAACGTGTGATGTTTACAATGATTTGAGTTAAACTACTCAACTTTGTTAATTGTGACTCAAAATCATAATGACTCTTGGATGTTGGGCTCAACCGAGAATGCACCCAATTACAAAGAAATTCAACTCAATTTTATTTTGACACTTACAAAAAAAAATGATTGCAAGTACATTACTTGTAGTTGATATTGAAGTTGAAGTGATCTTCAAAGTTGACTTATTTGATGACGTTTTGAGTCCTTGAATATTAGGTGCTTGATGTGTCCATTTGTGGATGACAACTTGAACTTTGTTTCTCCTTGATTACTTTCACTTGATTGTGCTTGAATGTATGTGCTTCACTGGCAATGCTTACATGTGCTCGAATTGCATTACGTTGCTTTGTACTTTAGTCTGTGTATGATTGTTTTGTAAAATTATGTTTAAGTGCCAAAACTAGACACACAAGAGAAACATTAAGAATAATCCATCGCACACAACACAAAGTGTATCTAAGATCCCCTTATTCAATTTCAGGTGGATCTAAGACACTTCAACACCACAAAAAAAAAATTGAACTTTTATTATTCTTGATACAATGATCTTCTAGTTGCCCCCTTTAAATGTACATTTAAAATTTTTTAACACTTTGTATTTTTCTTATAATTCCCAATGCCAATAAAAAATTGATTTAATTTTTGGCATATAATATTTTTAAAATGTACACGCTGATGCACACAACCATTGGAGGCACGTGGAGATCTGCAGTCTGCATGCATGTGGTCAAATCTTTTCAATCACACCATATTCTTGTCTACGAATTCTTGTCTTTTGGCTCCTCTACAGTTTCATCTTCTTGCGAACTGTGACCACTTGTATGCAATATATGGCATTTTTTTCTTGAACGAAATTCAGGTTGAATCCCACAAAAGAATCGCATGGGATATTAGATCACCTGGGATGCTAGATCGATGGCATATTTCTGTGTGGAAAAATGTTGAAGATATCAACACGTGGGGATTCTGGCAATCTTTTTATTCTATAGAAGCATCAACAAAGAATAATCAACCAAACCCTAGAGCAAAATCAGATCTGAGTTGTTGCGACCTCGCTGGAATATGTTTCTCCTTTCAATCGTTTCATTGATCCAATGGAATGGTACAACACTCTAGTTAAGATTTCAATACTAGTGTAGGGGTTACAAAACAGACGAGATCACAGTGTTGATCGCTGGAATCACTGCACATTAAAAACGTTGGATCGTTGGGATCTCTCTTCAGAGATGAATTTTGGGGACACACAGGACATTTAATTGCCCAGTTAGATGGATCGCTACCAATTAAAGAGAGCAGATGAATCAGACGTGGACAGATCGTTTCATAGATTACTTCCTTTGCATCGTCGTTGATTGTATCCCAACCAGAATTCGATCAGATATCATAATCAAATTGAAGCCCAAAAAGATTAAAAATAAAGTACCCCATCGATTCAGAAGCTTCAGTTACAAGGACACCAATACACACAATTTATAAATGCATTGTGCTCTAATTACCTTGGGCTTTGCCAGATTGGTCTCAATTCTCCAGTGATCGCAGCCTCCCTCTCGTGCGCTGGAAATCAGATCTGTCATGAAATCTGCACAATCTCCTATAATTTGCCGATTATGTTGCACGATCAGTTGAATGACAGTTCTTCTCCTTTAGCGATATATATTCAACTCCATCAATATGAAATGGCACCTCTAGTATATTAAGGAACACGGATCTCTAGCTTCACACGGATCTCTTCCACAGTGGCTCTTGCACAGCGAATTACGGATCTTACACCAGGTTACACGAATCTTGCACAACGAATTAGATCTTATTTCTAGCAACAATCGCCTCCTTGAAATATGCAACAGATCTGCAATCTATCCCCAATTGAAATGATCTTCTACAGATAATGTCCTCTCTGTATAGCTTAAAGAAATCTGCTCAGATCCATCAAGCCTCTTCTACAACGATTCCAAACAAAACAAACGGAAAACACAAAATTCTCACACACCTAAGCTAATTTATATGCACTGATTTAACATTGCAGACTAAGCATGATCACAGCCCCTCTCTTGAGAGAGTCAGGGCTGAGCCTACTCTGATACCAATTGAAGAAATTAAAACACAATAAATTAGAGACAATAACAACAACATGGCGAAAAAGGCATAATAGCCAACACATATTATTCACTCCAATGTTACATATTTATAGTACAATGGGTGATGCCACCTCATAGAGAGATTTTCTCTAGATCCTAAAATCATGCATGATGACTAGGCTAGGCAATCTTAACTAACTCATTAGTCATCACTTGAGGATATATTACTAATATCCTAAATGAATAATACAAATATAGGTGACAATTTAGACTTAGTGATTGGTAAAGGTAAGCCATAGGCTAATATGAGCCACCTGAGTAAGATAAGAAGAGACACTCTCCTCCTTACCCATCTTGGTATCATGCAACTTAGCCTTCAAGGCCATCTTCTGGTTCTCGTTCTTCGTCTCGAAAAAGTTCTTAAGTGCATCCCACATCTCCTTGGCAGTCTTTTTTTCATCCAAGTGTGGGATAAGGTGATCCTTCACCCCATCCAGAATAATCCTCTAATCTTTCGCTTCCTTGACCTCATGCAAGTCCAAAGAAATAGGATCTGCTCCGGGAGCTGCTACAACAGAGTTGACATAACTATAAAAAAAATTCTCCTTGAGAACGGCTGACAAACGAACCTTCCACTGCAAGTAGTTGGAAATGCCATCCAATCGATCCTCATATATAATTCTTGCAACCATATTCCCTGTCACAACTCAAGGAAAACAATCACACTTTTTCCCAAAAATCACATTGCCCACTATCACTCAGAGCCCAAGCTCTGATACCATGTAGATTTTTAATGTCAAAGATCAGGAAGCTAATATTCTTTCAAACACTTAGCAATCTAGAGATAACTTTCTTCATAAATTTCATAAATGCATAAAACCCACATTCAAAAATTACCATAAGAAAAAATACACATTGTTAAGCAAAATAGCAACGGAAATAACACAATGGACAACAACCCATAACACACAGAAATTTAGGCAAATGCCAGGGAAAACCCCAATGTGGGGAAACCCAACAAGAGAGAGAAAGATCTATTACTCAACTTCAAGAAAGTACATATCAACAACAAAATAACATTTCCAACCAAGGAAAATACCTCACAGCACCAAATCTGTCCCATAGAAATCTACCTCGATTTCTGTGCCAAAATCGTACTATTGTATGACCTCCTCCATACCTTGTTTTCTGTTCCCACGGTCAGCTGTACTGACTGTTCCGTATGACCTAGAAACAACCACAAAAAATCTGAAATCTACCTTGAAAATTGTGCCCAAAATGCCTCGATTTTCATGCCAAATCCATACGATTGTACAGACTATACATACTGTATGGATCTGTATAGTATGGCCTCCCACAATAGAAAAATATTTCGGCCCAAAACTTGTAGATTTTTTTCTCGAGAATCGTTCCCTCTTTCCTTGGAAAATGTGCCCTCTTTGCTGCTCACTTTCCTCTCTCAAGATTACTCAGAAAATATCTCTAACTCAACTCCTCTCGTCTTCTCGGTGTGTCTTGCACACTACCCAATGCATTCTTTTATAATCTGAAAATGACATTTTCCCTCCAAAGTGTCTTTTCACCTTCCCCAACCCTAGATCCAAAGGCCAAGATTAGATCTTGCCTTTTTCAAGATCAAGGGTTATGATCCATTCCCTCCAAAAAGTCTCATTTAAATTAAAGTGATTTTCTCTTTATTACATAAGTGCTTTATGACAATAAAGTCACTTTAAAAATAGAAGGTACACTTTATTAAAAAGTCACTTTAATAAAAGAACCACTTAAAACAACTTTATAAAAACTATTACAAAGTTAAGTGCTTGGTAGTGTAAATATTAAGGTCACATCCGCATACAAGACAAAACATGCAAAGTACCTCCCGAGCTAGAAAGCTAACAAATTGTGAGTTCCAGGTGGCTCTATAAGATAAATCATGTTGCAGATGGTATCATAGAGAATTTGAAGGTGAGATTTGTGGTGAGAGGGTTCTCCTACAAAGAGGGGGTGGACTACAAGGAGAATTTTTCTCCAGTCCCCAGATATGCTTCTATTCGAGATGTTATTTCTATTTCTTTAGTTATTAGGTGGAGGATACGTCAGATGGATGTGAAAATAATGTTCCTCAATGTGATAAATGAGGAGGAAGTATACATAGAGAAACCTTAAGGATTTGCGGTACATGGGAGGGATTCTCATGTGTGTAGGCTTAAGAAATCCTTGTACAGACTCAAACAAGTACCTAGGCTGTGGTATTCCAGGATTGGCAAATACTTGTATAGCATGGGATTTACCAAGAGTGAGGAAGATCCTAACTTGTAATTCGTACTTCTTGGAGAGGATCCTCTCATATTGGTTATGTACATAGATTATTTGTTTCTCACAAGTGTAGAGTAGCTTATAGTAGGGTGCAAAGAATATTTAGATAATGAGATTGAGATGAAGGACATTGGCTTGATGCATTATTTCTTGGGATTAGAGGTATGGTAGGTATTGGGAGAGGTCTTCCTTAGACGAGGGAAATATGAAGCTGAGATATTGAGGAGATTCGGGATGGAGGATTGTAAGTCGATGGCTACACCTATGATTACCAATCTGAAGAAGATTGACACTTCATATTCAAAGTTGGTGGATTCTTGGATATACATGCAACTGATAGAGTCCTTGAAGTATTTGGTCAACACTAAGCCAAATATTTGTTTTGTTGTGAACACCTTGAGTCATTTCATGGTGGAGCCAAGTCAGGTGCCTTGGATCACAACAAAACATGTGCTAAGGTACTTGAGAGGCATAGTGAAGTATCTATTGAGATATTTTGAAGGAGATGGAGTGGATTTGTAGGGATATATAGACTCAAATTAGGCAAGCAATGCAGTAGACAAAAAGAGCACCTTGGGGTGTTACTTTAGCTTCGTATCAACAATGATTACTTGGTTAAAGAAGAAGTAAACTTATGTAGCACTCAATACAATAGAGGTAGAGTATATGGTAGAGAGTATGGCTAGTTGTGAAGCCATTTGGCTTCACAAATTTCTTATAAGATTATTTGATCAGGAGTTGGAGCCTACAATGATATACTGCTATAATCAGAGTTGTATCAAAATCTTTAAGAATCCAGTATTCCATGATAGGTCCAAGCATATTGAAATCAAATACAACTTCATTCAGGATAGGATGCAGAAGGGTGGAATGAAGCTTCAATATATTTCCATAGATGAGCAAGTTGCAGATATTTTGACCAAGCGGCCCTTTGAGAAAGAGAAGTTTGTGTTCTTTAGAAACAGACTTGGAGTAGCGCAGAATACCTTCCTCTCTAAGCGGGAGCATTGATGTTAGTGGTAGCATCAAACATGTATTTCCACACAAGTCTATGTGTCTAGATGTGTGGAAATCATCCAAGTCCTTCTACTCTTGGATTTACTTTAATTAAAGGAATTATTAAAGTAAATTGATTTTATTAATTAATTGTGTAATTAGTTAATTAAGTTATTTGAGGAAAGTGATAAAAGTACTTATAATGCAATCTAAATCTCAAGTTAGATTAGAAATATATTGTAACTCACGATTATAAAATAAAGGCTAAGAGGAGGAGGAAGACACTTGATACTTGACAAGAGTTGTGTTGAGAGAGTCGAAACACAGAGTATTGGATCACAAAGGACTATGATTCAAGATCTTGGATAGGTGGAGAAGAAATTTCATCTAGAGATCCAGGTCAAGGAGAAGAGATAATGTAGGCAACATAGGTGGATTTCAGTCAAAGGAAGCCACATGAAAGTTTCACGTCATACAAATTTTTCCATACAGGTTTTTCATATGTGTACACAGTTTCATTGGAGACATTCACATACATATGTGGGTTTGTTGAAGCAAAGTCACATATACCTAAAAAAATGTGCAGTTATGGTTCGTACAATAGGTCAGACTTTGCTAGGTTTGTCTGTAGTTGTATTTTTCTCAGTGGGCCAATATGCATGTTACAGGAGCCCTGGTTTTAGCATAATAAAATCATTCTCAACATTGGTTTTGCCTACGGGTGTTTTCTAGGGATTTATATCCAAAACATTTTGTGTTCATGTGTGATTGATTCTGGTTCCCTTGTTTATGCTTCCACTACATATTTAGTTGATTACTCAATTGTTCTTTTAGTAGATAAAGTGATTTTGTTTTGTGCTAATTGTCGAATGTTGAGTAGGAGATCAATTTCAACAATGGGAATATGGTATTCTTGAATCAATACAAATATGCATTGAGTAGTTGTGCATGAAAAAGTTATGTAAGTGTACAAGTTGTGTTTATGCACACATACATGTTGGAATATATGCTTGAATACATTATTTAAATGCATTGTGTGAATATATACTTATGTTATGTTTTATTGCAATTAATATGAGTATAGATGAAAATGTGATAGTATTAATAAATTCATGAGTTTTAAGATCATGTTACGAGTTCTTGTGATGTTGCAATGAAAAAGAGATATGCTAGAGTAGTCATATTTGGATGGACTACATGAAATATATATTATGAGAATAGATTTAAGGAAAATGATGACTATTAACAGATGGAAAGTTGGGGAAGAAGGACTCTATGATGACACTTGAAACTTGTGATTGTCACAAGTTATTAATTAATTAGAGGCTACCAACAGATTCTTGGTAGTAATTTGGTTCTCTTCTTGGACATGTAAACCTTGGAAAGATGTATCACCTCATGGACTATTTAGCAAAGAAGAGGATCCCTAAGCCTAGAAGGGTGAGTGTGGCAAGAAAGAGGCAACTTAAATGAATTTGCTATAAGAGATTCATGTGACATGGTCAATGGAATCAAGGAGGGTGTGTCTGAAAGGACAGTGAACTGAACTATTGCCTATGGAAACCTTGTGAAGAAAAGAATATACCTATAGACAAGTATTAGGTTAGACTTGCATACTTATTTTGTGTTATGAATATACATGATTACATTGTGAAAATGAGGATTAATGTGAAATGGATAGTTGTTTCATTAAAATAACTATAATAGTGTTTCTCATAATGATCAACATAGGTACATGTTACTAAGGGTAATGAAAATCCAAAGTAGATGCATCCTATACAAGATATCCAACAACTATGCAAAATTGCAAAGAAGAGGATGACATTGTATATGTAGTTGAAGAATGAAGAAACAACATCAGAGCTGGGGGATGCAATGTGGGAGGCATGTTTGTAGTTGTTTTGACATTTTAATGTAAAAAATATTGTACATAATGATAATTTCCACCAATGATGGTGCAAAATCTAGGGGGAGGAGAATGCAATACCCTAATTTTGATTCCCATATCAACATTGTGTATGCATATGATGAATGACTAAAATTTGAATGATGTATGATCTGGATTTATGAGTGGAATGAAATGAATAATATACTGAATAAAATAACAGAGATACGAAGAAAAACAACAAATATCCAGTGAACAATAACTTCTATTGAATAAATAAAATAGGCTGAAAATGTAAAACTGTAGAACTGAAAACAAGTTGATCCAATGGTGGTAGCTATCTCTGAAAAGAGATGTGGCTACTACGTGCATCCATCTGAGCAGAGTGATTACAATGAGGCTCCAAAGGAATTTTTAACATTACTCATGAATTCCAAAATACTAGACATCCAAAAACCTAACCCTAGGAGATGAAACACCAAAAGTTATGTGGGCCCCGATGGGTAAGTTTGTACCTCAACTTCCCGGGGTCGTAAGTTTTGCATATGACCTTCGTTTTAGGCATGTGATAGCCTATTAGAAAGGTATTTTAGACAACTACACATTATTCCATCAAAATCTAACTCTATCTACAGTTTGACTATGGCAAGCCAGAAAAACATTGTTTAGGGCCCCAAAACGGCCCTAGAAGTACATAAAGATGCACTGACATGAAAAATTCCAAAATAAGCCAGTTGGATTAGGTGGGAAGCCACCAATATCCACCTAGAAGTTGTGCAAGGATTTAGACAACCCCATAAGTGTAGAAAGCACAATTACAAATAATTACAGAAGAACATGATGCACTAAAAATTGTCAAGAGGAGCCAATTGGAATAGGTGGNCTCCATTGCATTGAGCTCCCCCATCAGGTGAGGAAATTTCTACTGAATTTAGCTCCAGGTGAGCCGCTTGCCTTGGTGTAGGAGCTACCCTACCTTGACAACCTGATAAAGTTGGATCCTTTGCTGGAGAGTGCCCTTGACCCATGTTTCCATTATCTAATCATTGGATGCTTGTTTCATGCACTCACCGTTGATCTCTATTGGTGTCAACTGTTCTACGATCTTCGAGGTGTCCAATAATGGTGGAAAATATGGTCGAAGGAGGTCCACATTGAACATTGGGTGCAAACCAAGGAAGGGGGGAATGTTGAGCTCAAAATCATTGTCACCCATAGCCTTGTTTATAGTGTAAAGGCCCATGGTGAAGTGGATGGAGATTTCGATGGGGCCTTGTAAGTTGTTCTTTCTACAAATGTAATCAGACCTTGTCTCCCACCTGAAACTTGTGTGGTACCTGATGTTGATCATGTTGTTGGTTGTAGTTAGCATTGGCTTTCTACAAAACCTCATGGACCTGCTAGCGAATGTGTTGAATCCTCTCAATGAATATGGTGGTTTTTTTGGCCTCATACTGAACATGGTAAGAATCTATCTATGTGGTTTCAAGAGGTAGTGCAACATCAATGGGACCCAAGGGTTGGAATCCCAGCCCCACCTGAAAGGGGATATAGCTGACGAAGCTATGGAGAGCCCTGTTGTAGCTGTGTTGAACATAGGGTAGAATATCATCCCATGTATGTGGATGATTAGAGTTATACATGTGTAGGATGTGCACAATCATCTGATTGACAACCTATGTTTATCCATTTGTTTGAGGGTGGAAGGCAGTGGATTTAGGGAGCTTGGTGTCCAATAGTGACCAGAGACTTGACCAAAATGTGTTGAGGAACTTGTTGTCCCGATTGAAGATGATTGTCTATGGTATCTCAAAATGGACCCACGCTCGTTCGAAGAAGAGATTGGCAGTATCTTCCATTGTGATGCTCTTCTTCCAGGCTGTGAGAATGGAAATCTTTGGAAATCGATCAACCACCACAAATACGCAATCATTGCCTTGCTTGGTGGATGGAAAACTAGACATGTAATCCATCGAGATCGATTCCCAAGGCCTCTTGGGAGTAGGAAGAGGGGTGTATAATCCTTCTTCTTGATGGCTGGATTGGAAATGAAATAGGTAGTGAAACATCTGATATAGTTGGTGACATCCTGTCAATTTTTTGGCCAACACAAATGTTTATGTAGAATGGCCACAATTTTCTCCATGCCAAAATGTCCTGCCATATGACTGTAGTGAGCCTCCAAAATCATCTTTGCACACTCGCTTGCAGGAACACAGAGATGTCCGAGATGGCATAACAGTCCATCTTGAATGTGAAAATTGGTGACATTCACACCTGTACCCAAGATCAGATAGGTGGTGGTGAAGTTAGGATCTCGCTGATAAAGTTGAGGTCACTCAAATACCTCATGCCCACATGAATGGAGCACAATGGTGAGTGCATCCATGGGAGGTCAACTGAGGTAGTCAACAACACAATTTGTGCTCCCTATCTTATACTTGATGTTGAGATGGAACTGCTACAGGTATGTGGACCACTTTTGATGGAGGTTATTCTGCAACTTCCCTTATGTCTGTATGAACTGCAAAGGCTTGATATCAGTGTGGATGATTGTCTCGTTTCCCATAATTTAATGTTTCCATTGACAAAAGGCTTGCACAATGGAATACATTTCCTTGTCATAGGTGGGGTATTTCTGGATGGTATGTGAGAGTGTCTCACTATGGTATGCTACTGGATGACCATGTTGAGTGTTAACTGTACCTACAACATAGTCATATGTATCAGTCTCAATCTCAAACGGTTTCTATAGATCAGTTAAGGAGATTACTATAGTTGAGCACAAGCGATGCTTCAAGTCATCAAATGCTCATTTTTGTGCCTTCCCCCATGCGAAATTTTCCCTGCCACCACCCTTGGTCATTTGGATGAGGGCCCATGAAATATGGGAGAATCCCAACATGAACCGTCGATAGAAGTTGGAAAGTCCCAAGAAGCTACGAAGCTCGGTTAGTGTGGTCAGGGCTCGACAATCACGAATGACTTGGATCTTAGCTGGATCCACATGTACCCCATGCTCATCAACAATGTATCCTTCATTCCAAAAGAACATTTTTCCAAGTTGGCATATAGCTTGTGCTGCCACAGAGTGCTCAAAACCTATTGAATATGTTGCATGTGCTCCTCCCAAATTCTACTGAATATGAGGATTTCATTCAAATATACCACCAAAAAATGTTTGGTGAAGGGTCTCAATACATCATCCATCAACCTCATGAAAGTGGTTGGTGCATTTGTTAAGCCAAAGGGAATGACCAACCATTTGAATAGACCTTATTTATATTTGAAATTTGTCTTCCATACAGTTAGTTTGATGGGAACCTAGTGGTAGACAAACTTTAGGTCAATATTGTTGAATAACTTTTCCCCCTAGAGTTAGTCAAGAAGGTCATCAATTCAGGGAATTGGGTACCAGTTCCTGACTATGATTTTTTTTAATGCTCTATAATCAATGCATACCCACTAAGTACTGTCATTCTTCTGCACCAGTACAATTGGGCTTTCACAAGGGGAGGATTTTGTTTTGATATTCCCCTTTTGAAGAAACTCTTAGATATGACAATTAATTTCATCATTTTCCATCAATGAGCGATGATATACTAGTCCATTAGGTAGAGGAGCACCGAGGATTAGATCAATTGGATTATTGACTTAGCAATGCGTCAGTAACCTGGTGGGTGAGGAGAAGACGTCTCTGTAATCTTCCACGATCTCGCCCACTTGATTTTGATGCAAAGAGAGGATCTGTGTAGAGGCCATGAATGTGGTGGGGACCTTCTACTTACTGTGAGAATGTATCAAAAAGAATATGAATTTCCCAGTCTGTGAAATGACCTTACTGCATTGCTTAGCAGAGATTAAAAAAATAGCGGTAGGCAGTGCTACCTCTGGTACCTTATACAATTGTCTACCTAAAGTAATAATAACACTACAAGGTCTAGACTCATACATAGCATGTCACTTCCACAAATATGCTTCTATAAAAGAACATCACAAACTTCAAGAGGAGAAGTATCATACAATACCTTATCTTTGAAGGGCTTGATGTCGTAGGGAAGATGACATTGTTGGTTGATGCAGAGATCTCTTCCTTGGAGAAGCCAACTGATGGTGGAGGGTTGTAGGTGTAGTGTCATCGACAGGTCTAGATGCTTGACGACCTCTTTTGAGATCATGTTCTTCTAACTGCCACTATCGACAATGAAATGAAGTGGAGCCCCATTTACCCACATTTGTGATTGAAAGAGGTGCCCCCCTTCCTTTGGTTCTTTTGGTTCGCTTGGCTGAACTTTGGTGGTAGCGACAATGGCACTGGGTTCTGTTAGAACTCTGTAAATTTTGTCTGGTTGATAGAAAAATGATAGAGGTAACTACTTCAAACTTTAGGTTGGATTCTGACCCTTCCAACCAGAGAAGGCTCTCCCAATCATGTGAATACTGAAAAATACTCAAAATAATTTGGCAATGGATATGCAGAGGTCATATTCTACAATAGAATAAGTTTTTAAATGGGTTAGTAGGACCAACAAGAGAGCAGGGCCATTGGGAAATGGGGTCAACTTATGAAATCATATAAAAAAATTCAAACTATGTATTCCTGAGGGAACGGAGGAAAAACAGGCATTGTGTATAGCTAAATAAGCAATATGAGATGGCAGTGGAAAAAGAGGAATATCCCCATGACAAGAGGAAACTAACAAAGGATGAATCTCTTGGAATAACTCTAGAAGAAAGAACATAAAGGATGGTTACTGAAAACAGAGCACCGATAATGAGTGAATTATGAACCAGAAACCAATAAACACATAACAAGTATAATCAATATGAGAAAGAGCACCAACAAAGTGAATGATTTCTTTTTCTTAAAGATTATCACTAGCAGAAAAGCACATTCATGAATATGAAATACAAGAAAACATACTGAACATCAACACCATGATGAATCTCGGCTATCTAAGAAAACCTTCTCTGCTTATATTAAAATCCATGAGAAATCACAAAGTTTTCCTGCTACAGGGGTAGGCCCCTATCAGGTCGGTCGAACCCTTCATTTATCTTTTTAACATTATATATAGATAAATTACATATGAGACCCAAAAAACAGATCATCTTCTCTAAGATTCCAAAAATAGACATCGATTACAAGAAGAGTGATGCACCAAAACCGAACTCCTACTTTCTAGGGAATGTTACAAACAGAAAACCCAAATATATGAGATCCTTACCCCGAATTCCACCTGTCTATAAAATTACGAGATTCCCTGAAATGAACTTGATTTAGCCTGTCATGAATTTTTCATTTTAACTTTTCAATATCTTCCTTTAACGTGTCAAGCCAACTAGGCTGGTCTTCTTCAGTACCTTTAACAATTCCAACTTTAACTTCCTCCTTCCATCGCTTTTTTTTTTTCTCTCGCTAGCTTGCATGCAGTGTCCATATGCATATTCGTTAATGATACAATATTTCATAATAGGATTCAACATGATTTCTTCACTTGGTGCTGGTTCATCCACATATTTTATGGGAAATTGTGTTGTCAGGAGTCACGCAACATGCCTTTCTCTTTTTTTACTTGATGGTTCTGTCATATTTTTTGAATTTCCTAGTTTGCTGAAAACTGTTGGATCTTTCTTCCAACTTCCTCTGTTTTGCCAGGGAACACAATATTAATTCCCTTAACTGTACATGAATTGGATGAGTGATTCAATTTTCAGTTATTCTTCTCTATAATAAACCGTCAATTACCCAAAATATAGCAATTTCACCCGTGTTTTGAGTAACAATCGCCATCGAGCATTAATCACGGGCTACTGACGAAAGTCCTTACAAGGATAATTGACCATCAATTTCCAATGATGATTCTTAAATCATTTATTTGGTGGTGCTTACTTGGCATTGCTAGGATGAAGGGTACCTAAACAAGTGTCTCAAGATGAGTTGACTGGCCGTCAAGTTTCCTTTCCACATGTGGCTCTTGGATTTGACACATTTAATGACACTTAACACGTATTTTCGAGGTGTGATGAAGTGGTTTTGAGTTCATCCATTTTCCCCCCCAAAATGCACCTAGTGGCGCCATGTAGCCTTGAACTGAAACCATGGTTTTATTTTCAACCCGCTTTCAAGAATTACTTTCCACGCTAGTTCTCCGCCCGAAATGATCCATGACTGTCGATCTGTGGCTCCCATGATCTGTGACCCTCCAAGTCCCATCAACTCCACACTTCCGCTAGACTTAGCCTCCTTCCACTAGATATGGCCCCATCCTCTAGTTTATCATGTCTCTACACTGGTTTAACCTCTCGCTAAGTCCCTAAACTTGGATTCCATATAAAATTTGAAAATCTAAACTTGAAAATGCTTGATTATCAAGATTATTTGCACCTACCTACCCTAACTAATGAAATGAGCTTCCAATCAACTGAAATCATAATGCCAATGAAACCATGGAAGCGCTTTATCTACTGTCTAGTTTCTTTGCATATGCTTGGTACAAATCTTGTTTACTGATAATTTATTCAAGAATTTACATATGAATTCAAATCTCAAAGATTCAAAAACATTAGGATTGTTTACTGCTTCCAACAAAATTTCAAATGGATCCTATAAAACATGCACAAAACAACAATCATGTTTCACTCTTTCCACCACATTCTTGCTTTCATGTGATTTAACCAGTTGATTGCCACCAAGAAGATGAAAAATATGTTGAGACTGTTGGGAATAACCATCTTCTGAACTACAATATAGTGTTAACTGGAATAAATCCCCTGGTAGCAAGAAATCCATATTTAATGTCGACGTTGATTTACCATCATCTTCATCCCTAAGATTACAACCCATCATAAAATGTAAATTATGATTGTTAAAACTCTCCATATAGCATGCCACAGGGTCATGAAACGCATGAGAAACCATTTCTTTTTGATGAACCAAAACAGAAGGACATGCCTCCTTCACAAGTGTTTGTTGTCTTTGTTCTTCTTCCTTAGTCCTAAGAAAAATTTCAGAACCATAATCTTCAAAGGAATTAAATACAACAACTGCTTCTTTATGATCTTTCTGCATTTTTGATCGAATCATGACATACACTATTTTGTTGCTTCCCTGAAACTCTATTTCATTTTTTTGTTCATTTCTTAAAGTCTCCACAAATGGGGTTTCAAATCCCTCATCCACGTCCAAGCCACTTAGAATTTGAACAACCACATCCTTCGTAGGGGAATGAAAACACTTATGAAGTACTTTGTTTTCTTGGAGATCTTGTTGAATGTCTTCATCAAGTTCAAGAGAAGGCAAATAACTTTTGACAACAATTCTTTGACCAAATTTCTCTATTTTCTCATGTTTTTCTTTTAACCATTCGAAGGAAGAAAAACATAATGGAAGATAGTTTTCATTTGCAAGTCCACTGTTTTCTTCAAATTTAACATCATGCTTGGAGGGTTTCTGATCTGAATCATTATTAACATTTTTCTTCAGCAATTTGAAAGAAGCAAAACACAATGGAAAGGTTCTTTCACCTGATTCAAAACCTCCTACATAAAAAATTTCAGGGTCATCAAACACATGAGAATATTTATACAATCCTTTCTCAATTTGTTCTAGTGAATCAATGCAATTTTGCATCAGAACACATTCCTTTGCTTCAATGATGATCTTAGAATTCTTTTTCAACATTTGAAATGAAGGAAAGCATAAAGGTAAAGGATTTACTTCAACTGGTTCAAGACTTTCTTTTTTGTAATTGTGATATGTAAGCTGATTGCCCTCAACATACTGTTGAAAAGGAACATTTTCTGATAGAGAACATGCAACTAGTTATTCCAGGAAGTCAACATCACAATCATCATTATATTCATCATATATAGGCAAATCAACAACGTCTAAAATGTCATCTAACAAGAACAAACTTGGAACATCAACCTGCTCTACAACAAACTGATTTGCAAACTGATCTTCTTGACTGTCTACAAATGAATATATAAAACAATCAGCTCCAGGCTTATCATGGGGTGGATTATAAACTAACTTAGCACCTCCTTTCTCAATGAGTGGAATACAATCTTTTTCAAAATCCTCAACATTAAATACTTCAAGAGAACCTATGATATTATCAACCCTATGCTCAAGATTCCAATCAATTGTTTTTTGTTCATATTCACTTTCATGTTCTTGTGCAAGATACCCGATATAATAAATATGCAGAACAAAAATAAAATTCTAGAAATGGCAGAATAACAATAATATATCCAGCATAATCTCCACAATAACACATAAATGATATAAGAACAACAATAGAAGTAGCACTTTGATTTAGAAAGAAATGTTCACAGGCCTCTTCGAGGGGGCAACCTCCAATCGAGCAATGATCTATTACAATAATCTCCAAGCTAGGGTTTTCATATCCTCGACCCTTATTTATACTAAATATGTCTATCAAGAGAAGCATCTAGAGGAAGATCCTTCTAGAAGTGGAAGCTTCTACCAGGTCTTCTTACATCCGCCTTATTCTATTTTATTGAAAGGCCTTGTTAATATTGACCTTTATTACATATGAATATATTGATATACCTATGTGTGGGTTAGGACCCTAACATGTCCCCCCCCTTAAAAACAACCTTGTCCTCAAGGATTGAGATGTGGAAACAACTGCAGAATGGTAGCTGGTTCCCAAGTGGCATCTACTGGAGTCGTATCTTTCCACTAGACTAGCACTTCCTTGATAGTTTTCTGATGCAGGTGATGCTCACGCTGGTCCAAAACTGCTTCTGGTTGTAGCCAAATGGATCCTTCTTCAGCTAACTCAGGAAGGTTGGTTTGAATTTGGCACCTAGTTCCAATCACCTTCTTTAAGCATGAAACATGAAAACCTGGATGTAGCTTCGACTGACTGGGTAGAGCTAACTGATATGTGACTTGTCCCACACACTTGAGAACTCTATAAGAACCATAAAATTTGGGCGCTAGCTTCTGACAATGCTCGGCCTTGAGGGAATTTTTCTTGTATGGTTGCAGTCACAGAAACACTTGATCCCCTTCTGCAAATTGACGTTCAGAGCGACCTTGATATGCTTGTTGCTTCATGCGATTTTGTGCCATGACCAAGTTCTCTTTAAGGGTATGAAGAATATCCTCTTGACTGTAAGTGTTTGGTCAACCGCTTGGACCTTCGAGGTACCCGGTAAGTATGAGATAACTGAAGGTGGCTTCTGTCCATATACCACTTCAAAAGGAGTCATGCGAGTAGTTGTATGGTAGGAAGTGTTGTACCACCATTCGACTAGGGGTAGCCATTGAGCCCACTGATGTTGTTTTTCAGAGGAAAAACACCTCAGATATGTTTCCAAACACTTATTGAAAACTTCCATTTGACCATCAGTCTGGGGATGATAAGTTGTGCTGTGATGAAATTGGGTGCCCTGTAGCTTAAACAGTTCTTACCAAAAATTGCTTGTGAAATTTGGGTCACGATCAGAAACAATAGAGTGCGGCATGCCATGAAGCTTGAAGACCTGGTCCATGAAAAGTTGAGCCACCGTGGATGCAGTAAATGGGTGTTGAAGACTGCAGAAATGAGAATACTTGGAAAGGCGATCCACAACCACCATTATGACTGATTTATTCCCTGATTTGGGTAAACCGGTAATAAAGTCCATAGAGATATCCTTCCAAATAGCAAGTGGAATCGGAAGCGGTTGTAGTGTGCCTGGAGATTTGACTGTTTCTCCCTTGTTGCTTTGACACACCTCACTTTCAACGAAAAAATTACAGATCTCCTATTTCATACCATCCCAGAAAAAAGAACGTTTGACCCTGTCATATGTTTTGGTGAACCCTGAGTGCCCCATTGTGGGTGTAGCATGAAGCTCAGAAAGTACCGTGGATTTAAGCTTTGATTGTTTACTTAAATACAAACAACCTTTGTATCAAAGCTCACCCTAGAGCCAAGAGTACCCTGGGGGAGCTGGAGCCTTGGTTTGCAATTGCTGGATTAGATGCGAACTTTTGGGATCTTTAACCCATTCCTGGTGTACAACGTGGAGCCAATCGGGTACAATGAAGGAAAGGGAAAAAAGGGATCCTTCTTCTTCATATTTTTGGGACAGTGCATCCGCCACTACATTTTCTTTGCCCTTCTTGTAAATGATCTCATAATCATAACCAAAGAGCTTAGTCACCCATTTTTGTTGCTCCTGGGAGGAAATGCATTGTTCCAGAAAGTACTTGAGGCTTTGATGGTCGGTCTTAATTTGGAATCATTTCCCCAAGAGATAAGGGCACCACAAATCAACGAAATGTAGAATAGCCAACATTTCCTTTTCATAAATGGGTCTTCCCAGATTCCTTTCAGACAGTTTCTTGTTGGTGAAGGCCAAAGGTCGACCCTCTTGCATAAGGACAACGTCGATTCCTTTCCCTGAGGCATCACATTCCAACACAAAGGTCTTTGTGAAATTAGGAAGGGCCAGAAACGGAGTGGTGCACATGGCCATCTTCAAGGTTTGAAAAGATTGAGCAGTGGCTGGAGTCCAAGTGAAAGAGTTATTTTTTAGGAGAGCAGTGAGAGGTGTTGTAATCTTTCTGTAGTTCTTAACAAACTTGTGATAATACCCTGTTAAGCCCAGAAATCCACGCAGGCTTTTGAGAGTCTTTGGGTGCGGCCAATCCTGCATAGCTTCAATCTTTTTTGGATCCACCTTGACGCCATCCTTGCCAACCACATGACCCAAGTATTCTACTTTTGAGGCACAAAAATCACATTTAGACTGTTTCAGGAAAAGTTGGTGCTGGGAGAGGAGATGGAGAACTTGATCCACATGAGTAAGATGGTCTATCGATGCTTTTCTATAGATGAGGATATCATCAAAGAAAACTAAGACAAAATGACGGAGAAAGGGACATAAGACATGATTCATGAGGCTTTGGAAGGTGGAAGGGGCATTACACAAGCCAAAGGGCATGACCAAAAACTCATAGTGGCCCTCATGAGTGCAAAAGGTCATCTTGGGAATGTCTGCCTCTTTCATATGTATCTGGTGATAGCCTGAGCGAATATCAAGTTTAGTAAAGAATTGGGCACCACTCAATTCATCTAGGAGGTCATCAATGACAGGAATGGGAAATTTGTTTTTAATGGTCAGTTTGTTGAGGGCACGGAAGTCAGGACACATTCTCCAAGAAACTTATTTCTTCAGGACCATGACTACAGGAGAAGAGTAAGGGCTCGTACTGGGGCGGATAACGCCTACATTAAGGAGTTCCTGGACCATTTTCTCAATTTCATTTTTTTGTGAAAAGGGGTGGCAATATGGACAGATATTGGGAGGAAGGCTTCCAGGTACAAGGGGAATGGAATGATCATGAACACCTCGGGAAGGAGGGATTCCTTGGGAAGTGGAAAATACCATTTGATGTTTAGAAAGAAGAGCTTGGAGGTCTTGTGGCACCGAGGGTGTCTCTGTTTCTTGGATGGCATGGAGTTGGGCAATGACACCAGAATGACTTTTTTTGAGCAGCTTTTCCATGCGATGGGAACTAATGACCTCAGATGAACCAACAATGATGCCTTGGAATTTATATTGGTGGCCTTCTTAGTCGAATTGCATGTTTAATGCCTTAAAATCCATGAGAATGGGACCCAAAGTTCTTAGCCAGTCGACACCCAACACAATGTCACAACCACCCATGTTGATAGCAAACATATGGGATTTTAGGTGGTAGTCATCGATTTGGAGATGCACATTTTCACAACACCCTCCACATTTCATGGAACCACCATTGGCAATCATGATTTGGAAATTGTTGACAGCATGGATGTAGCAATGAGTTTCTTGGGCAATGCAACGATGAATAAAATTATGGGTGCTTCCACTATCAACCAGAATGACGACCTTCCGATGCTTGATGTAACTGATTAACTTGAGGGTTTGGGGAGCGGAAAAGACAATGAGAGCATTGAGGGAAATGACGGGTTCTACTTTGGGAGGGTCTGAGGGAGGGGTTATGTCAGTGATTTCAGGTGACTCAGACACAAGGGGAGTTTCAACATCCTCTTCTGAAATATCCTCAGAGATGGCCATAAAAAAATTTTGTTCCTTACACTTGTGGCCCGAGAAATATTTGTCATTAGAATTATAACAAAGGCCTTTGAGTTGGCGTTCAGCCATTTCAGCCCTGGTCAATTTTTGGATCTTTAATGGGGTGGAGGGAGTAGTGGGAGTGATGGGTTTAGGGCGAGGGATAAAGGAGGGTTTTCATTTTTGAGATGATACAACCTGTTGTGCTTCTTTAGCTCTTTTAGTATCCTCCACCCAAGTCGAGGGTCGAGCCATGAGGACATGGGCCTGAATCTCCTCCTTGAGGCCACTGATAAAACACTCTCGAAAGAAAGCATCAGTCATGCCCTTTGTTTGAAAAGCTAGGCGCTCAAAGGAAGCTATGAAGTCTTCTACTGTTCCGGATTGTTTCAACTTTGTCAAACGACCCAAATGGTTGGTGTCTATGTCAAAGCGTTCATAAAGCTCAGTCACAAATTGGGTCCAAGCAATATACCCTTGACGGGAAGTTTTTCTCCATTGCCACCATTTCCAATGTTCTTGATCTAGATGGAGAACACCATACCGGAGTTTGTCCAAGTCATCTATGATGCCATATAAAGAGAAATAATGTTCCATTTGGGCTACCCAACCAGTGGGGTCCGAGCCATCAAATTTGGTCACATCCACCCGCAGAAGGCGTATGTCATGTTGAAAGTGTTGGTGTTGAAAGGTATGGGAATGGGAGGAATGTTCACCTTTAGTATTTGGAGGTGCTTCAGAGAAATGGTCATCTGTAGGGATCTTCAGTTTGGTGCAGAGGGATGCAAAGATAGATTCAAGCTGGGTGGTCAGTTCTTGTTTGACTTCCTCCATTAAGGACTGCATGGTTGTATTTATGGTTGCATTGATGGATGAATCAATGGGGGCAATAGTAGCATTGAGTTGTTTCACTTCTTTTTGGGTCTCGAGGAAATTAGATTGCAAGGTGTTGAAGCGAGTTCCCAGATCTTGGCTATGGGTATGGGCCATGAGGATGGGTGAACTGAAAAGGGGTGGGTGGGGTCAAAATTTTTTCCTAAAAATAATATGGATGAATGTGATAAGGGAAGAGAGATGAATCCAATGGAATAGGTCTCAAATAATGGTGAAACAATTTCCAGACTTCCTTTTTTTTTTCTTTTCTTTTTTTCTTTTTTACACTTGCGGAGTAAAAATTCCCAAATTCTTAACCATAAAGAAATGTGTATTTACTTGGCAACCTGAACACAATTGCTCGACAATAGATCTGGTCTGTTTTAATTTGTTTATGTTTTTGTCCCCCAAGGGTTAGGTATTCAAGGGTTCTATAAAAAAGGGTTTTCCCTGTGCTATAGCTCTCTGATATATGTGCGGGGTCCAACAGTAGTACTCGACCCAATATCTCAGGGCACTAACTAAGGAGGATAGACCATACCCTTAGCCATACTACTCAACTACCCAAGTAATAGAGAGTATCTTCCTGAGTGTTATTTTCGGTGACACTATAGCAGTTCGGTGACCGATAGATTTATCTAAAGAGAGCTTCAGGAAATCTAGGCCAATCCATACACAGGTGATGTCTGATGCACTACGACTCGAAGGGGTACTAACAGGGGTTACAAGGGTGGCCAACATATGTGTGCTTCAGAACCACTTGTATTTCCTGCATGTGTGAATCCCTCAACCGCGGGTTTATGCGCGTAACGAAATATCTTTGTGGCTTAAAGACGCTGCAATACCTCTCTACCCTGGAAAAAAATTCCCACAATTTCTGCCAAGGAAAGTGCTCTGATACCACTTGCAAGATACCCAATATAATAAATATGTATAACAGAAATAAAATGCTAGAAATGGCAGAATAACAGTAATATATCCACCATAATCTCCACAATAACACATAAATGATATAAGAACAACAATAGAAGTAGCACTTTGATTCAGAAAGCAATGTTCATAGGCCTCTTCGAGGGGGCAACCTCCAATCAAGCAGTGCTCTGTTACAATAATCTCCAAGCTAGGGTTTTCATACCCTCGACCATTATTTATACTAAATATGTATATCAAGAGAAGCATCTAGAGGAAGATCCTACTAGAAGCAGAAGCTTCTATTAGGTCTTCTTACATCCGCCTTATTCTATTTTATTGAAAGGCCTTATTAATATTGACCTTTATTACATCTGAATATATTGATCTACCTATGTGCGGGTTAGGACCCTAACATCTTGAGCATCCAACCCCTCATTTCGAATATGTTCACATACTTGTATATTGTTTTGAATCTCTTGAGCATCATTAAACATTTGTTGTAATGATTTAGGTCTTCTTTCCATCAGGAGGAAAGACAGATCAGGATGAAGAGTAGTGGCATACTGGAGCATGGCAACAGCTTCAGTGGGAAAATTGTAATAAATATTGGAAAAATTTCTACTGAATGTAGAAATAGTTTCATTTCTCTTCCTCTTTAAGGCATAGAACTCTGTAAGTTGTAGATCCAAAGATTTCTTCTTTCCCCAAAACTTCGAAAAAACACTCTTCAATTCTTCCCATGAGCTAATTATCTCTGGATGAAAATGTTTAAACCATTCTTTGGTATCTCCTTTCAAGGATTGAGAGAAGACCCTTATACAAACATCATCATGGTCAATCTCAAACAAATCTATAAAATGTTCAAAATATTGGATGTGTTTTTCAGTTGTGATGGCATCAGGTTCTCCATCAAAGACAGGTAGGTACTTATAATTCTTTGGAGGAAAATCATGAAGGATGCGAGGTAATTTTAAGGGTCTGTATTTATGTTTAATCTTGGAGGGTGTTGGATCAAGTATAAGAGGTGAGACATCAACATTGGTTTCATGAGGCTCATCAACTTGGTTATGGTCATCACATGGCTCAGATGGAAGCTTTTGATCAAAATTAGTGATAAAATGAGGAGATATATGTACAAATTTAAGAGGAGGATATACAATTGTAGGATTCTCATGATCCTCATTTGAATGTAGCAGGTGAAGAAAAAATTGTTTAGCATGTTCAGGAAAAGAAAAAAGGTAATTAAAAACGCAAAATATTATGTCTTCAAAAAAAATCAACTTAGGTACTTTTTTTCTCCCATGATGTCCTTTCATACCTCTGTCAAGGGATCTTATCTTCTAGTGGAGTTTTTGAATCACATTTTAATCTTGAGTGGAGTTGCCAATAAATCTTCAGGATATTGAGTCTTTGGACAATGGAGTTGCATGAAAATTTTGAATTCTAGATTCTTGAAAATGGAGTCGCCAAGTGAACGATGTACATCCTTTATGTGTTTGAATACTTTTCACCATCAGTACTTAGATCTGAACTTTGTTGTTTCTCCCAGGGAATATTTCACTTTTTTTCATCGACAACGATGCCAAAATGTTAACACTCTGTAAATTTTGTCTGGTTGATAGAAAAATGACAGAGGTAACTATTTCAACCAACTTTAGGTTGGATTCTGACCCTTCCAACCAAAGAGGGTTCTCCCAATTGTGTGAATATTGAAAATACTCAAAAGAATTTGGCAATGGATACACAGAGGTCATATTCTGCAATAGAACAAGTTTTTAAAGGGGTTGGTAGGACCAACAAGAGAGCAGGGCCATTGGGCAATGGGGTCAACTTCTGAAATCATATAAAAAATTTCAAGCTATGTATTCCTGAGGGAATGAAGGAAAAATAGGCATTGTGTTCAACCAAATAAAAAATATGAGATGACAGTGGAAAAAGAGGAAGATCACCATGACAAGAAGAAAATAACATAGGACAAATCTCTTGGCATAGCTCTAGAAGAAAGAACATAAAGGTTGGTTACTTAAAATATAGCACCGATAATGAGTGAATTATGACCCAGAAACCAATAAACACATAACAAGTATAATCAATATGAGAAAGAGCACCAACAAAGTGAATTCTTTCTTTTGCTTAAAGATTATCACTAGCAAAAAATCACATTCATGAATATGAAATACAAGAAAACATATTGAACATCAACACCATGATGAATCTCGACTATCTAAGAAAACCTTCTATGCTTATATTAAAATCCATGAGAAATCACAAAGTTTTCCTGCTACAGGGACAGGCCCCTATCCGGCCGGTCGAACCCTTCATTTATATTTTTAATAGTATATATAGATAAATTACATAAGAGACCCAAAAAACGGATAATCTTCTCTGATATTCCAAAAATAGATATCGATTACACGGAGATTAACATACCAAAATCGAACTCCTACTTTCTAGGGAACGTTACAAACAAAAAACCAAAATATTTGAGGTCCTTACCCCTAATTCCACCTATCTATAAATTATGAGATTCTCTGAAATGAACTTGATTTAGCCTATCATGAATTTTTCATTTTAACTTTTCAATCTCTTCCTTTATCGTGTCAAGCCAACTAGGTTGGTCTTCTTCAGTACCTTTAATTGTTCCAGATTTAACTTCCTCCTTCCGTCTCTTTTTATTTTTGCTCTCGCCAGCTTGCGTGCAATGTCCATCTACATATCCATTAATGATCAAATATTTCATAATAGGATTCAACCTGGTTTCTTCGCCTGGTACTAGTTTATTCGCATATTTTACGTGAAATTTTGTTGTCATGAGTTGCGCAACATGCCTTTCTCTCTTTTTACTCGATGATTCTGTCATATTGTTCGAATTTCCTGGTTCTCTGAAAACTGTTGGATCTTTCTTCCAGCTTCCTCTGGTTTTCCAAGGAACATAAGCTTAATTCCCTTAACTGTACATGAATTGGATTTGCAATTATCTCGCTCTGGAATAAAATGTCAATTACCCAAAATAGAGTAATTTCACTTGTGTTTGAATAACAATTGCCATCAAGTATTAATCATAGGCTACTGACAAAAGTACTTACATGGATAATGACCTCTCATGTTCAACCATCAATTTCCAATGATGATTCTTAAATCATTTATTTGGCGGCGCTTACTTGGAATTGCGCGGACGAATGGTACCTAAACAAGTGTCTCGAGATGATTTGAATGGACGTAAAGTTTCCTTTCCACATGTGGCTCTTGGATTTGACACATTTAATGACACTTAATTTGTGTTTTTGGGGTGTGATGAAGTGGTTTTGAGTTCACCCACTTTTCCCCCCGAAATGCACCCAGTGGCACCACTTAGCCCTGAGCCGAAACCATAGTTTTCTTTTCATCCTGCTTTCAAGAATTAACCTCTGTGCTAGTTCTCTGCTCGAAATGATCCCTGACCATCGATCTATGGGGCCCATTATCTGTAACCCGTTGGGTCCCATCAACTACACACTTCCGCTAGAATTAGCCTCCTTCTGCTAGATATGTCACGTCCTCCAGTTTATCGCGTCTCTACACTATTTTAGCCTCTCCCTAAGTCCCGAAACTTGGATTCCATATAAAAAAAATTATAGTGATAACAGGTTCGACATCCATAATATGCTTCCCTCCTTATGGATTTGATTCAAAGTCAGAATCTACCTCTGAATCAGAATATTTTAGCTCGACCACCAATGACTTCTTGGAGCAACATTCTTTGGTGTTGTGCCAAGGGATTTTATGGTATTCACACCACTTTCCCATGCCCTTCTTCGACTTCTCATTACCCTTCTTATGTTGTGGCTTGGAATGGTTGTTCTGAGAGTGGCCATATTTTTTATGTCCCTTGTTTTTTGGGTTGGGGCCGCCTTTACCCTGCTTTGAATGTGAGGAGTTTGCATATCCAAACTCTCGCATCTTCTGCTTAAATTTATTCTCGATCTTGACAACATATCTATACACCGCACCTAATGATGTGATATCCAGAAAATCCATTTATGTTTGAATTTATATATGCAGACAACCACGGTATTTGAGCACCTGATTTCATTTAGAGTCTTTGATACCCAATTTGGTGTGTAGGGTATGAAAAATATTGGTGAAATATGGTACTGTATGGTCCCTTTCCTGACGCAACATGGTCCATCTTGTGTACTGGTTTTGTAGCTTCCAAGAGGGTAGTATTATTCTTTAATGGCATCCCAGAAGGAATCCCATGTAGGGGCGACCACAAATATTTCATGTTCATCTATGACCCTTTGCGCAGAGTAAGTATCCCACCAGTCCTTAACATAGGGGACGGCCTTGAGGAGAGCAAAAGTAATATTTTCCCTATCGAAAAAATTGTGGACTGAAAATTACCCTTCGAGCAGATTCGACCATTTATCTATAGCATCCGCATCTATTATTCCTTCAAATAATGGAATATCAAAATTTACTTGTACCTTTAAGGGGGTTGCATGGCCGCTTGATGAGGATGTGTCTCCTATGGGCAACCATCGAAGGATCTGTGCAAAGTTTTCCATCATTTTGTTTCTTTGTCATGCAAGGGATTCCTCGAGAATTTTTTTAAAAGGATCTCCTGCTCCATCATATTTCTTCTCATCCCCCATGGATTGTTTTTGGGATCAACGCGATCGATATTGGAAAGGCTCAACTGGTGAGAGTCCTAACTTCTTATACCCAGATCTTATCGGGGACATGCAGAAAGAAAAATAATTGAAGAGAAGACCACTCTGATACCACTGATCTGGATTTATGAGCGGAAAAAAATGAATAACATACTGAATACAATAAAAAAGATATATGGAAAACAACAACAGAGATCCAGTGAACAATAACTTCTATTGAATAAATAAAATAGGTTGAAACTATAAAACTATAGAACTGAAAAAAACTTGCTCGAATGGTGGTAGTTATCTCTTAGAAGAGATGTGGCTGCTACACACATCCGTCTGAGAAGAATGATTACAATGAGGCTCCAGAGGCCCTTTTAACATTACTCATGAATGCCAAAACCATAGACATCCAAAACCCTAACCCTAGGAGATGAAACTCCAAAAGTTATGTGGGCCCCGTTGGGTAAGTTGGTACCTCAAATTCCCAGGGTCGTAACTTTTTCATACGACCTCTGTTTTAGGTGCATGATATCCCGTTGAAAGTGTATTTTCAAGAAATAAATATTATTCCATCAAGCTCTGAGTCTATCTACAGTTTGACTGTGGCAAGCCAAAAAAACATTGTTAAGGGCCCCAAAATAACCCTAGAAGTACATAAAGATGAACTGACATGAAAAATTCCAAAATAAGCCAATTGGATTAGGTGGGCGGACAACAATATCCACTTGGAAGTTGTGCAGGGCTTCAAAAATCCCGAAACGTGTAGAACCCACAATTGTAAATAATTACAGAAGAATGTGTTGAACTAAAAACTGTCAAGAGGAGTCGGTTGGAATAGTTGGGTGGCTACCAATATCCACCTAGATCAATGTAATATGTAAGATCGTACATTGAATTTTAATAAAAAAACACATCATAGGTTGCAGAAGAGAAGGAAAAAATAATGGGGGGTTGTGAATCCATAAGAGGGGGAAGACTCGGGGGTTTGATTAGGATAAGTGAAGAAGACATTAGTAAGTGACTTAATTCAAAGTCCTTGCAACCTTAATTATGTCCCTTGATTATTAATTAATGTGTGTTTTATTGATCCTTGGGGGTTATCTCATTTATATTTTTCCCATGCAAACAAACTATTATTTGGTCAAAGGATTTGTAAGAGAGTTAAGATGTTGGGTGCCATTTGAATCATCAAAGAGCCAAAATATAAAAATTTTGAATTACCCAGCAAACTATCATTAGGTTGGGGAAATCAAGATAATTATGCTTGAGAAAACTACCCTCAACATATTATAAATGAATTGTGAAAATATACAACAATTAATTAGGTGATAACTATGGTTGTATGGATAAGAAAAAAATATTGAGTAAATTTAGCTATAGATGATAATCCTTGGAATCCCAATAAGGATATTCCTCTCCATATTTTGCTTGATCCCTAGAGGGAAGTGGGGTAACTTGAGGGACTACTGAGTAGAGAAGGGGATCCCATTCCTTGGGTTGTGCATGTTGATGGGTAAGAGGGTTGTGGATTGGAATTGATGTGGGAATAATTATTGATTGTGAACCTAAGAATTGGATTTTGAGAGGAGAAATTTGATTCAACCATAGGAAGAGTTTATCCAAGCTACAAGGCCTTCACTTGGTTGCAACCTACACATAACAACTAGCTAGCAACATAATTTTAGTCAAGTCAATAACAAACATTGCTCTAGAAATACTATGAATCTAGTAACTTGATACCAATGTTATGTGATTCATTTCTTCTTAGTGTATCCTCCACATGATATGACTAGCTAACAATGGTGAACAAGATATTGAGTGCAACTTCTATTCTTACTCCTCTTCCTGAGGTATGGAAGGATGGTTCTACTTTTTGGGCTTGTAATGCTAGGGAAATTTCTTTACCAGGATGATTGTCTCTAGGGTCTCTTGAATGCAATTTTGGTAATGCTAAAATGTGTAATACCCCAATTTTGATCCCCCGATAAAGCATTGTATAATTGTAAGTATTATGAATTGTTGTAGGCCAAGTGATGTAATATGTAAAAATTGTACATGGAAAAATAATAAAATGAAATACACCATTGGCTATAGATGAGTAAGGAATAAAGTAATGGGAGGGATTCCACAACAGAGGGGGATTTATGGGGTTTTGAGAGATTTCCATATGCCTTGAGTCTCAATACATCTTCATTAAACAATTTTTCATTTATCTGTTTATCCCTTTGACTTATAAAACACTTAAATCATTGAATTCATGTAAGAGGTTGGGTTAGGAATTCATCCCACTCAGTTATGATAGCATGGGTTGTGTGTAATAATCCTTGGGTGAAGATTGAGAGTCAAGAAATCATGGGAGAAGGGGATTTTTGAGTAGGAAAGAGAACATTTTTTACAATTAGCAAGAAGTGATGAAAAACAAATTTGAGTGTTGAGAAAGAGTGGCCACCCATAGTGGGTATGGAAGATATCTTCCCGGAGATGGTAATTGTGTTGAGAATGAGGTTGGTATGAATGTGGGTGATTCCTATTGAGGAAATTACCCAAGATCATTTTTAAATGTTGTGTGAGTACTCTTGTTTCAGTTGGATTTACTAGAGGCCTTGGTAAAGAGATTTGAAAACCAGGAAGATGAGCAAAAAAATCTTCAGATATCTCCCAAAAATCCTAGTCAGTGAGTGCAGAAAAATCATCCATCAGAACAAATCATTGGGAATAAAGATGCAGGAGTTGAAACCTAAAGAAAATTGTGCTCACCAGAAAAAATACATATAGCATTGTTGTCCATAGTTGAACCCAACAACTTTGAAGAAGCCAACACTGATGAACATTGGATCAAAGCTATGGAAGAAGAAATGGATCAGATAGAAAAGAATGAAACATGGGAACTTGTTCCAAGGCCTAAAGATAAGAACATGATTGGCACAAAATGGGTATTCAGAAACAAGTTTAACGAGGATGAACATGTAACCATGAATAAAGAAAGGTTAGTATGAAAGGGATATGCTCAAGTTGAAGGAATAGATTTTGAATAAATTTATTCCCCAGTTGCCAGAATGCAAGCATTCAGACTCATCTTGGTTTATGCGTGTTCAAATAAAATCAAAGCATATCATATGGATGTAAAATAATCCTTTCTAAACATAGAACTAGAATAATAAGTCTACATCAAACAACCAGAAGGGTTTCTACTGTCAGAAAATGAAGATTATGTTTGCAAATTGAAGAAGGCATTGTATGGACTCAAACAAGCCCCTAGAGCATGGTATTCAATATAGGATAGGTATCTACAACAAAAAGGGTTGAGGAAAGGTAATGCAGACAAAAATCTATGCATAAAGGTAAATCAAGATAGTATATTGATAATTGAAGTTTATGTTGATGATATTATTTTTGGAAGTGATGATGACAAGATGAGTCATAAATTTGCTAAAGACATGCATAATGAATTCAAAATTTCAATACTTAGTGAGTTTTATTTCTTTTTGGGACTCTGCATATGTTAGCAAGATATATGTATTTTCATCTCCTAAACCAAGTATATCAAATAAATTTTAAAGAAGTTTGGAATGGTATATTGCAAGCTCGTAAGTACTCCCATGCAGACCTATTGCAAATTGAGCAAAGATGATATATCCAAGGATGAAAATCAAAGACTCTACAAATTGATGATTGGTAGTTTACTCTATGTGATGACATCGAGACCGGATGTGATGCAAGAAGTTGGACAGGTGAAAATATTTCAAGTAGCACCGAAGGAAACACATGTTATGGTAGTAAAGAGTATATTCATATATCTCAAAGGAATAAAATACTATGGATTATGGTATCTGAAAGGGAATGATCTATTTCTAGTTGCATACACAGATGTGGATTGGGCAGGAAGTGTTGATGATAGAAGAAGTACAAGTGGAGCATCCTTCTACTTGGGTGATTGTATGGTATCCCGATTGAGCAAGAAATAGGCTTCAATATCGTTGTCCACAACATAAGCATAGTTTATTGTAGCAACAAAATATTGTAGATAGGTTCTTTGGATGAAGAAAACTTTGCAGAACATACAAGTAGAATATGACGATCCTATTTTAATATTTTGTGATAATACTATTTCTATAAGTATCTTTAAGAATCCAATGATGCATTCCAAGATGAAACACATACCGATCAAGTTTCACTTTCTATGGGAACAGGTTACAGAGAAGAACATCAAGGTAGAGTATGTTGGGACAAAAGAACATATTGCATATATCTTCACAAAACCTATTCCAAGGGAGAATTTTGAGTATCTTCGACATAAACTTGGAGTAGTTTCAACCCCATAGTGATCTACGTGGAATTTTTCATAGTAATACAGGGGGAGAAAAGAAATAATCATGAAAGAATTGAATGATTTTTATCAGAGAGGTACACAAGGAAGCACCATGAAGAGAAACATCAGTAGAGATCAAAGGTTTATAGACATGGGAAGCAACCCCAAGGATAAGTCACCCTTTTCCATTGATGTCAAAGGCGGAGATAAAAATAGAGGCATGGAAATGAAGATAAGAGGCATGAAGAGAGGGGGAGCCAACATGAGCATGAGTGTTAACCATGTCTATGTGTTGTGTCTAAGTGTTTCCATCAATGCCAAAGGGGGATATTGTTAAAATATTAATTGTTGAAATATTAATTGTTGAAAGTTTAGTTGTTGAAAGATTGGTTGTCATTGAATTTTTGAAATATTGATTGTCATTGATGTCAACCTTTGAACATAAAGTTAACAAGTTGCATGTCGAAGTAAAGGAGTTGTAAACAAAATTTAAGAAGCTTCATGTCGGTTGCATGTTAAAGTAACTATAAATAAAATTTAAAAAGTTGCATCAAAAGTTAACATGTTGCATGTCAGTTGCATGCCATCATGAGATCCTCATTAAAACACAGAGAAGATTTAATTGGAAAATCACTTCTAAGAATATAAGTCGGAGATCTAAGAAAATGAGAGGAATTCAATGAAGTCCAATGAAGGAAGAAGTTTGCAGGAGCCGAGCATACAGAGAAGAAGTTATAGACAAAGGTTCTTTGAGTAAATCCACAGGTTTCAGGAGGAAAAGTGCGGACATCGACGGGATGCAGTGAGAAAAAGTGAGGACACCCACGAGTAGATAGTGTATAGGGTCTCAAACCTATAAGGAAAAATTATCGAAGATCATGGATCTGAAACTCAAGTTAGTTATAGGTTAAAGTTATGTCTTCCTATGTATGTTAGGGTGTGTATTCTGATGAAATTGGGAGCATATATGTCTTAGATATTCATAAGAATTTGATTTGAATAACTTTCTTATGGATCTTGGTATGAGGTATCTGTGGTTGCAGTCTTGATGAGATATTGAAATAAGTAGCGACAATAGAAGTATCAGAAAAAACAATAGCAACATGTTATTGGTGACAGAGGTAGTGACATATTGGCCTACATTTATATTTTAGGGCAGTTGGACAGGGAAAGGAAAGGGGGTTGTAGCCTCCTTCTGGTTGGAGCAGTAAATTAGGGAGTTTGATCTTATTTCAGGTTGAATCCTATAAATAGGGGGTTGGATCCTCCTTCCAGTTGTAGCTAGAGAAATAGGAACTTGGTGATTCCAATGAATGTACTCTTTAATAAATAGGAAAAACATTATGTGGTTTTCTCCCGCATTGGGTTTCCACGTAAGATTTTGGTGTACTTTGTTTATGTGATGTCTATGTATTGAATTATGGTGTTTTGAATGCTCATTATATTTATTGGAGGTTTTATATTGTGATTAAAAGTATTAATTGTTCTCATACTGATTCACCCCCCGCCCCCCCTCTTAGTATTCCAACACTATATTAACTCTTATAAAAATACTAAAAGAGGAATTTATTAATTTAGATGTTGCATAGATTAAGTAATTATGATCGAAAACCTAATCAAATAAAGATAATATTAGTTATTTCTACATTCAAAATCTTGAATTGTAAGAATTAACACCAACCTATTAGTAAAACTATTGGTGTGAAGGATACTGATCTAGGTGGATATTGGTGGCCACCCACATATTTCAACTGGCTTCGCGTGTCCATTTTTTGTTCAACACGTTCTTTTGTACTGCTTTGTAATTTTGGGTTCTACACTTTTGGGGTTGTCTGAAGCCCCACGCATCCTCCAGGTGGATATGGGTGGACTCTCGCCTAATCCAACTAGCTTATTTTGTATGTTTTCATGTCAGCACATCTTGTTGTACTTCCAGGGCCGTTTTGGGTCCCTAAACGTTGTTTTTTTGGCTCACCACAGTCAAACTGTAGACAGATCCAGAGTTCGATGATGGAATGTGTGGTTCTCTGAAAGACCTTTCCAATGGGATATCACGCGCCTAGAACATAGGTCGTATGCAAAATTTACGACCCTTGGAAGTTGAGGTACCAAATTACACTAACTTACCCATAATGTCCACATGACTTTTGGCGTTTCACCTTCTAGGGTTAGGTTTTTGGATGTATGGTTTTGACATTCATGAGTAATATCAAAAAGGCCTCTGGAGCCTCATTGTAATCCATTCTAATCATACAGATGCATGTATTAGCTACATCTCTTCTCATAGATAGCTACCACCATTTAAGAAAGTGTTTCAGTTCTGCAGTTTTACAATTTCATCCTATTTCATTATTTAATAAAATATATTTTTCACTAGATATTTGTGTTATTATTCATATCTATGTGTTTATTCAGTCTGTTAATTAGTTCATTCTACTCCTAAATCCGGATCAGTGGTATCAGATTGGTATGTTCTTCATTTATTTTTCTTCGTGCATATCCCCGATGAGATCTAGGTACAAGAAGTTTGGACTTGAGCCAATCGATCCATTACAAGATCGGTCACACCGAGCCCGACAAAAACCCATCGGCGATGAAAATACATATGATGGAGTAGGAGATCCTATTAAAATGTTTCTTGAGGAATCCCTCACACGAAAAAGGAACGAAATGATGGACAACTTCGCATAGATCCTTCGACGATTGTCCATAGGAGAATCATCTTCATCAAGCGGCCATGTAACCCCCTTCAAGGTATAGATAAATTTTGATATTCCATTATTTGAAGGACTGATAGATACGAATGTTGTAGATAAATGGCTGAATCTACTTGAATGATATTTTTCGGTCCACAATTTTTCCGATAGGGAAAAGATCATTTTTTCACTCCTCAAGGTCGTTCCCCATGTTAAAGACTGGTGGGATACTTACTCTGAGAAAAGGGTCGGGGAGGAATCTACAATTTTTTTGGTGGCACCTACATGGGATTCCTTCCAGTACGCCATTAAAGAATATTACTACCCTGTTGGAAGCTACGAGGACCAGTACACCAGATGGACCACTCTACGTCAAGAAAGGGACCAGACAGTACTAGATTTCACCAATATTTTCCTTACCCTATGCACCAAACTGGGCATCAAAGACTCTGAGCATCATATGGTGCTCAAATATAGAGGTTGTTTTCATAGATACATTCAAATATAAATGGAGTTCCTAGACATCGCCTCATTGGGCACGACTTATAGATACGTTGTCAAGATCGAGCAGAAATTTAAGTAGAAAAGACGAGAGTTTGGATATGCAAACCCCTCATAGCTGAAGCAAGGGAAAGGCAGCCCCAACCTACACAAAAAGGGACCAAGTCAAGATGGCCACCCTCAGGACAACCAGGCCAAGCCGCAACACAAGAAGGGCAATGAGAAGGCGAAGAAGGAAATGGGAAAATGGTCTGAGTACCATAAAATTACTTGGCACAACACCGAAGAATGTCACTCCAACCAGTCCCTCGTGGTCGAACTTAAGGCTTCTGAGTCAGAGGCCGATTCTGATTCCAAGTCAAATCTTGAAGGAGGGAAGATGATTATCAATGTTGAACCCAGTGCCACTATCGCTACCACCAAAGTCTGGCCAAGAAAACCAGAAGAACCAGAGGAAGGGGAATGCCTCTTTCACTCGTAGATGTGGGTTAAGGGGGATCCGCTTCATTCCGTTGTCGATAACGATAGTCAGAAGAACATGATTTTAGAAGATTCGTCAAGTGGTTGGACCTGCCAACGATAATGCACCTGCATCCCTACACCATCGACTGGCTTCGCCAAGGAAGAGATCTCAGTGTCAGCCAATAGTTTTGTCTTCCCTACGACATCAATCCTTTCAAAGATGAGGTACTGTGTGATATTTATCGCCTTGAAGTTTGTGATGTTCTTTTAGGAAAACCATATTTTTGGAAGTGTCATGTTGAGTATGAGTCTAGACCCCATAGTGTCATTATTACTTTGGGTAGACAATTGTATAGGATCCTGTTGACGAGCGAAAATGACCGTCCGTCAACTAGAAGAACGAGTCTGGTCCGGGGTTGTCTAATTAACCCAAGCCGTTTGGTGTAACTCATTCTGACAGGTTCAATGGCTCCGTTAGCCAATCTAAAAGTCCTAAAATAAAAGAAATGAAGTAACTAACTAATTACTAATCCCTATATATATATATAATGTAACTATTGTAGATGTATTTAAAAGGAAGATTTACTTATCTAACTTATGTACATGATATACAAAATGCAAGTTTTAATCTCAAATTACGAAACTCAATGTGGAAAATGATTGTTGCTAGGAAGTAGATAAAGAAATAACATACAAATATTTTTTGTGTTTTTCCTTTATAAATCTAAACTAAAAAAGAAAAAATACAATGAAACATGAATGTGTGGATAGTCGAAAGCCAAACAATACATTCGAGTTTCAGTGACAAGTAAACAATAGAAAAATGTAAATGAGCTAACCTGTTAGTGAGTTAACGATATGTATCCAAGTATCTGCTTGATTAGATAACGTCCAACTACCACGTCCAAGAGGGAAACCTGCAATGAACCTCAAGATTGTTCTAAATAAATCCAGAACAATGTGTTGGCAGTTGAGTTTTAATAACAGAACGAATGATACGAATAGGTCCTGTGATCTTATGATTGCAAGCGATTACATTAAGATAAATCTGATTGTAACAACATTTCATTTAATCATTCAACTAGAAATTAAAGAGAAATCCTGTCATTTAAGATGAATAGATGATCACACTATTGATATCTAGAGCATCAAATATGGACGGTATTTATAAAACCAGTATCCCAAAACATAATAGATCATGAATTCTAAAGATATCAAAACCTATTATCATATCAAGATAAACAAAACTTAAATGAAGACACCATTTACAAGAAGCTAAAGCTAAAATGCGTATTGTTGTTCCATTTAAGTCTGCGAATTAATCGTCCATCTTCTACCCCAGGCCAAGATGATCTTCATTACAAAATATGGAGTATTTAAAAGGTTTATGAAATCTAAACCTCCTATCTTCTAAGATAGGACCGGATCTCAAAAGGATCTGCAAGTTACAAAAATAGAGAGTCCAAAAAGCCACTCAATATCAAACTGAATCTTCAAAATTATGAAAGTTTTGTTTTGATTTACAAAATAAGCCAAAAGGAAATGACTAATTAACTAAGTCTAGAACTGATCCATCTTATGAGATCACCAAAAGATACATCATATCCTGAAAGAAAATGAAATAGGCAAATTAGATATTTATTTAACTAACATTTTCAAATTTATATGAAAACTAACTTGAATTCAAACTATTTTTTTTTTTTTAAAAGATAAGCTACAGGTTTCTGTAGATAGTTAAAATAGAAAAAAAATCAAAATCAAATCTAATCTATTTTTTTTCAAATTAGAATCAAATCAAAAAATAAAATAAACTATTTACTATCTCTGCAATTTGACCAAGAGGCACCTGATAAATCCGAATATATGATGGTGAAATTCATTGAGTTTTTTAGTGATCATTTTATTTAAACTGCTTAGTCCCGTTGTTTATAAAACTCAACTCTGAGTTACCCTATTCCTTATTCTTTGGATTTTTATTACCAGGTGGTTTGTCAACAATATCCTGAAATGGCTCAACAGTAGGAGCAAGAGGAACCTTCTCTTTGAATACATCCACTACCTCCTTTTTCAATTTTCTGGGTATGAAATTATATTGAGGCTTTTCCTAGAGGGTTTTGCATAGGAGCAGATTTTAGTTTAGTGGATGCATGGTATTCAGGTGGATTGTTACAGAGGTCTTCGATAGCAATGTTTAACCTCTATCTATGATATAACTCAACCGTTTTCTACAGATCTTCAAATCCACAGAGAGGAAATGAAAAATAAAGAAAACTCGAACACAACAGATTTTCTAAGAAAATGCTATCCAAAAAACGAAGCATACCTATGAAATGAAAATGTTTCTAAAGAATCTACCAACGAAGAAGGTAAATGGGCCCATTTGGGTTATAGGTTTTCAAGGGTTTGATCTAATTCATAACCGTTTTCTCATAATAGCTCCCGCAAAAATGTGTCTCTGGCAAGAAAATTACGGGGTTGACCAAACTATAACAGGAGAGAATCAAAACAAATGTGGGTTTAGATGATAGAGGTACGAGAGGTAAGTCTGAGTGGATTCCATGAAAATAAAATAAGCAGAGATCCTGTGCGATCAAAATAAAGATATGGAGGTCTCGGTTATGGGGTTTAAATGCTCCTGGTCATGAATACTTCGAGTACATCCCATTACTAGAACTCTTAACTCGAAATGAGAGTCCTTCCAACTCATTTTTCCAGCCAACATGACATACATGACACTATCCCAATGTGGTTAAATCTTATGATATGAAAAGGGTACATTCGAATTGCAAAGGCTAGGATATGGATACGTTTTCATAAACCAAATATTAAACAAAAAATTGGTATATCCTTTTAAAAGAGATAAGCATACCATAAAATAGAAATTCATCATAGGTGTTTCGTTGGTATATGACAAGCTCATTTAAAATGAAAAATATTAAGCCCATTAACTCCTTCAGACCAAGCCTTGATAAAAATCAAAATTCAACTTGAGTTTCAATTGGCTTGATTCATGCTTACAGTCATGAATCAAGCATGAAAACGTGAAATAAAAATGAAATGAAGAATCAAAACATCCTTTTTACAACTGACTAGTCACCTTCAAATAACAATATTTGCAAGATGAGGCGTAGGCAGCTACAGGAATTGTCATTTGTCACTTTAAAAGCACAAAAAATTGCAGAGCTGCCAATAATGGCGACTTTCTGGGAGAAGCAGTTATCTCTACGTCACCAATGAGTTCATGTTAGGACTTCTTAGAATGATTATAGATATAAGCATAGTTGAAGGACATCAAGCATCTCAACAATCATTACACAGTCCAGCTTCATATATCTTCCTTTTCAAATGAAATCCGGTGACAAATTTTAACTACGAGAGAAACGATGTTCAAGTCAATGGCTTCGATATTGTTGACATGGCCACTACTACCAGTAGGCGTCCATAGCATTGGAAGGGATGTCAATTAACCCACTTTGACGCCTCTACCCTGTCCAAGAAATTTCAATTAAAAATGAAGGATACTTAAGGCCAATATCAAAATTTATACTTGATAATTTTCTTGAACCCGACATTGCTTCGCTGCCAACATGCCTGTTCAGTACCGCAACGAAGTTATCTTGGCATCATGCATGCATTTACCCACTGCCAACAGACCTGTTCAGTATCCCGGCGGGTTTACAAACACTTCCCACAAATATTGAGAAATTGTTTACAACCTGATATAAATTTAAAGATATTTAGAAGAGCGGGGTGATGCTGAAACATTTCAGTCTTCAGAACACTTGTTATTTTCCATCCTTTAACTTTTTTTCATGATAAAACTCATTATGATTTGAAATTAATTTTCTGTTGAAACTAATTTTTCGAGGAGAGGAAGGCATTCTTGATTCACTTTATTTAAAAGTAGGGACAACGTAAAAAGATTTAAATATGGTCGTGTCTTCTCATAATTATAAAGTGAGACCAGGGAACCTGCTTCGAACAAAATTTTTTCTTTTAGCCAGTCTATGTTCCAACAATTCACAGCATTGATGCTCTTGAAAATACCTTAACAGTTGCTTCATAATGATGCATTTTGGTTTCCCTTGACGGACTAAAAGGCGACACAAACATAAGTTTAGCCAGGAAGCAGCGAAAACAAAAAAATTGAAAAGAACCAAAATCTAAAATCAAAAGAAAACTTCAAACAGAAAAGTATGTACAGTGAGGTGGATCTGGAAAAATCAAGAAAAATATCTCTTGAGCAGCTAAAGAAAATAGAAAGGTCCTCATTGATATGAATGCAGTCCTACTCGTGGAACTTTGTATCAGGGTTGAATTTACGGTTCAGATTTATTTATCTCTTTACTTTTCATTTAAAATTTTCATAATAATATTGCAGCTTTGAAAAGAAATATTCAATGAAAAGCAGAGAGAGAAGGATCAAGCGGACTTCACTGACAATAGTCATATAATGGTTCTCTTGGTGTGCCCACTTGTGCTCATGACTGTATTATTACAAAGAGAAACAATGAGGAATAAAACTAAATGAAAAACTACTCCTAAACCTACTCTAACTACTAAACAAATTAGAATACTACATGAAGTCATGCTTCCAATGTAGCCATTGGAGTAACTCCAATCCTACATTAGAAACAAAATCACATATTACTAACAAGAATGGTAGTATATCGAAAAATGACAAAAATATATCATACTCACCTTTATCATCATCATTTAAAAACAAGGCAAGCATGATCTTACCATTCCCTTGAACATTCTTGTTGTATGAATCCTCCATCCATTCGGCAATTTTGTCATTATATGGGTTACAAAAATATGAAAAAATGAGATTATGAAGCATGTGAGAGTTATGGGGGCCTGACATAACCATCGGCCTAAACCAAAATGCCCCATCCTTCCGACAATTTTCCTTTCATTCCATATTTTCTCCATCTGAAGGATATAAAATGAGTGTGTTAAAGTTACCTCCTTGATCTCTAAATAAAGTGAAGATAATCTTGCCATTCCCTGGAAACTTTTCGAGATATGAATATTCAAACCAATCTGCAATACTATCACGATACATGCGACATGGGATTGTTCGAAAGAATTCACATGTGACAAATATTCTTGGTGAAAATAAAGTATTAGACTATCAAGGAAAGAATCTTGTAAAAAGGTCGGACCAAGATGGCGATAACTTATCATGATTCTCGATTGGAAAATAAGTGTTTCATTCTCTTGAAACTTTCCATTGAGCTTAGATATTTCATGGTTAACTATTTGAGGTGAACTAGATGGAACGACCAATATTTTTGAATAATCATCATTGATAATAATATTTGGTTGATTATACTTTTCAACCTCAAATTGATCATGGAAAAATTTAGATCCTTTTCGAAACACAAATTGAGATGAATCAATGGAAGATGCAATTTGGGGCTCTTTCAAATCATTTCTTGATTTACACATAGATAATTGATGAGAATAAAAATTAATATGTTCATGGGCAGAATTATTTCCCTCTTTATCTTCTATTTGGTAATCTCTTTGTACCTGATTATATAATGTTGAATTCTCTCCAAGGTAATATGGAACATGCAAACGCACAACATTATGATAAAAAATATCAGGGTACAAGGAATAATATGTAGAAGAATTAAGGAGATGAAATGCATCTCTGGAAATGATAGGTATATGCATTTTGAAATCTAGTTTTGTCCCCTCTCCTTGTATAAAATGATCAACCTCTATTGTATTGTCTTTCAAAGAATACGAGACAGTTTCTAAGAGACAATTTGGTTCATTATGTAGGGGGAAAATTGAGGACAAATCACTAGAGATAGAAGGTTGATTAATAGTATGACTAATGATTTTGTCTCCTATTGATTGATCATGGATCTGTTCAACTAGATTAAGGGTATATTTATCGTCCACATGATTTTCAACTTCACATTTGACCTCTTTTACTTTAGAAACAATTATAAAATCTATGGGAGTGTGACAACTGTTGTCTTTTAAAGTCAAGGTTCCTTCTTCGACGGGAGGAGACATTGTTTGCAAACAATGATTAGATCTGACAATTGCATTTTGTAAAGGATGATGTTTTTCTTGATTTGCTAAAATGAAAGAAGTTGACAAAAATTGTGGTGCTTCAAAATCTTCGAGATCAACATCAAAATTTGAACCATCTTAAGATTGATTGTTAGTGCTCAATTCAGATTGGTTAACAATTAATTGATCTTGCTCATCTGAGAGAGAAACAAGATATTTAAACCACTCATTAATAAGTGGCATTTCTTTCAAAGGGAACTTGGTACAAACATGAATGAACCTAATCACAAAATCATTGAATGATTCATCGTTTTCTTTCCTTAAGTAACTTAATTTTTCACTTGATTCATCATAATCATAATTGTTAAAGTCTGATAAAAACTCAATTACAAACTCAAACAAAGAATGAATCGAATTAGCTGGAAAAGATTCAAACCAACATTTAACCTGACCTCCGAAAGTGAGAGAAAACAATCTGCATGTAACATTAGGATCAATGATCTTATGTCTTAAACATTTATAAAAAAATTTAGAAATATGGTCTACTACATATGTGTTCCCTTCACCATCAAAGGTGAGTTTTGAAAAGAGATTAGCTGTCTTGTTGGGATTAACTAGTAGTGAGAAGTGGAAAGCATGTTCCAACATAGTGATTTGGGGAGCCATGGGGAAATTGAATACATTCAAAATAAAGGCTCTTACAAGGCCATCTTGTCAGTCTATCCCTCCTTCTAGCGCCATTTTTTGACTGGTGAAAATGACCATCCATCAACTGGAAGAACGAGTTCGGTCTGAGGTTGTCTAATTAACCCAATCCGTTTGGTGTAACTCATTCCGAAGGGTTTAATGGCTCCGTTAGCCAATCTAAAAGTACTAAAATAAAAGAAATGAAATAAATAACTAATTACTAATCACTATATATATATATATATATGTACATACGTATAATGTAACTATTGTATATGTATTTAAAAGGAATATTTACTTTTCTAACTTATGTACATGTTATACAAACTGCAAGTTTTAATCTAAACATACGAAACTCAATGTGGAAAATGATTGCTGCTAGAAAGCAGATAAAGAAAGCACATAAAAATATTTTTTGTGTTTCTCGTTTATAAATCTAAACTAAAAAACAAAAAAATACAATGAAACATGAATGTGTGGATAGTCGAAAGCCAAACAATACATTCGAGTTTCAGTGACAAGTAAACAACAGAAAAGTGTAAATGAGCTAACATGTTAGTGAGTTAACGATATGTATCCAAGCATCAGCATGATTAGATAACGTCCAACTACCACGTCCAAGAGGGAAACCTGCAATGAACCTTAATATTGTTCTAAATAAATCCAGAACAATGTGTTGGCAGTTGAGTTTTAATAACAGAATGAATGATACGAATAGGTCCTGTGATCTTATGATTGCAAGTGATTACATTAAGATAAATATGATTGTAACAACATTTCATTTAATCATTCAACTAGAAATTAAAGAGAAATACTGTCATTTAAGCTGAATAGATGATCACACTGTTGATATCTAGAGCATCAAATATGGACAGTATTTATAAAAGAATTATCCCAAAACATAACAGATCATGTATTCTAAAGCTATCAAAACCTATTATCATATCAGGATAAACAAAATTAAATGAAGACACCATTTACAAGAAGCTAAAGCTAAAATCCGTATTGTTGTTCCATTTGAGTCTGTGAATTAATCGCCCATCTTCTGCCCCAGGCCAAGATGATATTCATTAAAAAATATGGAGTATTTAAAAGGTTTATGAAATCTAAACCTCCTATCTTCTAAGATAGGACCAGATCTCAAAAGGATCTGCAACTTACAAAAATAGAGGGTCGAAAAAGCCACTCAATATCAAACTGAATCTTTAAAATTATGAAAGTTTTGTTTTGATTTACAAAATAAGCCAAAAGGAAATGACTAATTAACTAAGTCCAGAACTGTTCCATCTTATGAGATCACCACAAGATACATCATATCCTGAAAGAAAACGAAATAGGCAAATTAGATATTTATTTAATTAACATTTTAAAATTTTAAAATAGAAAAAAAATCAAAATCAAATCTAATCTAATCTATTTTATTTTCAAATTAGAATCAAATCAAAAATAAAAACAACTATTTACTATCTCTGAAATTTGACCAAGAGGCACCTGATAAATCCAAATCTATGATGGTGAAATTCGTTGAGTTTTTTAGTGATCATTTTATTTAAACTACTTAGTCCCCTTGTTTATAAAACTCAACTCTGAGTTAACCTATTTCTTATTCTTTGTATTTTTCTTACCAGGTGGTTTTTCAACAATATCCTGAAATGGCTCAACAAAAGGAGCAAGAGCAACTTTCTCTTTGAATACATCCACTACCTCCTTTTTCAATTTTCTGGGTATAAAATTATATCAAGGCTTTTCCCGAAGGGTTTTGCATAGGTTAATATTTTAGTTTAGTGTACGCATGGTATTCATGTGGATTCTTATAGAGGTCTTTGATAGCAAGGTTTAACCTCTATCTATGATAAAAGTAAGCCAATTTCTATAGATCTTCAAATCCACAAAGAGGAAATGAAATATAAAGAAAACTCGAACACAACAGATTTTCTGAGAAAATGTTGTTCAAAAATTGAAGCATACCTGTGAAATGAAAACGTTTCTAAAGAATTTGCCCCCATTGAAGGTAAATGGGCCCATTTCAGTTCTAGGTTTTCAAGGGTTTGATCTAATTCATAACCGTTTTCTCATAATAGCTCCCGCAAAAACGTGTCTCTGGCAGGAAATTACAGGGTTGACCAGGCTGTAACAAGAGAGACTCAAAACAACTGTGGGTTTAGATGACAGAGGTAGGAGAGGTAAGTCTGAGTGGCTTCCATGAAAAGAAAATAAGCAGAGATCATGTGTGATCAAAACAAATATATGGAGGTCTCGGTTATGGGGTTTAAACGCTCCTGGTCATGAATGCTTCGAGTACATCCCATTACCAAAACTCTTAACTCGAAATGAGAGGCCTGCCAACTCATTTTTCCAACCAACACGACATACATGACACTATCCCAATGCGGTTAAATCTTATGATATGAAAAGGGTACATTCGAATTACAAAGGCTAGGATATGTATACATTTTCATAAACCAAATATTAAACAAAAAATTGTTATATCCTTTTAAAAGAGATAAGCATACCATCAAATAAAAATTCATCATAGGTGTTTCATTGGTATATGACAAGCTCATTTAAAATGAAAAATATTAAGCCCATTGACTCCTTGAGACCAAGCCTTGATAAAAATCAAAATGCAACTTGAGTTTCAATTGACTTGATTCATGCTTATAGTCATGAATCAAGCATGAAAACGCGAAATAAAAATGAAATGAAGAATCAGAACATCCTTTTTACAACCGACTAGTAACCTTCAAATAGCAATATTTGGAAGATGAGGCGTAGGCAGCTACAGGAATTGTCATTTGTCACTTTAAAAGCACAAAAAATTGTAGGGCTACCAACAATGGCGACTTTCTGAGAGAAGCAGTTATCTTTGCATCACCAATGAGTTCATGTTAGGACTGCTTAGAATGATTACAGATCCAAGTATAGTTGAAGGACATCAAGCATCTCAACAATCATCACACAGTCCAACTTCAGATATCTTCTTGTTCAAATGAAATCCGATGACAAATTTTAAATACGAGAGCAACGATGTTCAATTCAATGGCTTTGACACTGTTGACAGGGCCACTGCTACCAGCAGGCATCCATAGCCTCGAAAAAGATGTCAATTAACCCACTTTGACACCTCTATCCTGTCTAATAAATTTCAATTCAAAATGAAGGATAGTTAAGGCCAATATCAAAATTTATACCTAATAATTTTCTTGAACCCGACATTGCTTCGCTGCCAGCAGGCCTGTTCAGTACCCCAACAAAGTTATCTTGGCATCATGCATGCATTTACCCACTGCCAAGAGACCTGTTCAGTATCCCAACGGGTTTACAAACACTTCCCACAACTCTTGCGAAATTGTTTACAATCTGATATAAATTTAAAGATATTCAGAAGAGAGGGGTGATGCTGAACAATTTCAGTCTTCAAAACACTTGCTATTTTCCAGCCTTTAACTTTTGTGCTTGATAAACTTCATTATGATCTGAAATTAGTTTTCTGATGAAACTAATTTTTCGAGGAAAGGAAGGCATACTTGAGATGCTTTCTTTAAAAGCAGGGACAACGTAAAAAGATTTAAAGATGGTCGTGTCTGCTCATAATTATAAAGTGAGACCAAGGAACCTGCTTCGAACATAAATTTTTCTTTTAGCCAGTCTATGTTCCAACAATTCACATCATTGATGCTCTTGAAAATGCCTTAACAGTTGCTTCATAATGATGCATTATGGTTTCCCTTGACGAACTAAAAGGTGACACAGACATAATTTTAACCAGGAAGTAGCGAAAATAAACAAATTGAAAAGAACCAAAAACAAAAATCAAAAGAAAACTTCAAACATAAAATTATGTACAACGAGGTGGATCTGGAAAAATCAAGAAAAATATCTCTTGAGCGGCTAAAGAAAATATAAATATCCTCATTGATATGAATGTAGTCCTCTTTACTTTTCATTTAAAATTTTCATAGTAATATTGCAGCTTTGAAAAGAAATATTCAACGAAAAGCAAAGAGAGAAGGATCAAGCAGACTTCCCTGACAACAGTCATATTATGGTTTTCTTGGTGCGCCCACTTGTGCTCATGACTACATTATTACAAAGAGAGATAGTGAGGAATAAAACTAAATGAAAACCTACTCCTAAACCTACTCTAACTACTCTAACTTTGAAAAGACATATTCGACGAAAAGAAGAGAAAGAAGGATCAAGTAGACTTCCCTGACAACAGTCATATTATGGTTTTCTTGGTGCCCCCACTTGTGCTCACGACTGCATTATTACAAAGAGAAATAGTGAGGAATAAAACTAAATGAAAACCTACTCCTAAACCTACTCTAACTACTAAACAAATCAGAATACTACGTGAAGTCATGCTTCCAATGTAGCCATCAGAATAACTCCAATCCTATAGTAGAAACAAAATCACATATTACTAACAAGAATGGTAGTATATCAAAAAATGACAAAAATATATCATACTCACCTTTATCATCATCATTTAAAAACAAGGCAAGCATGATCTTAGCATTCCCTTGAACATTCTTGTTGTATGAATCCTCCATCCACTCGACAATTTTTTCATTATATGGGTTACAAAAATATGAAAAAATGAGATTATGAAGCTTGTGAGAGTTATGGGGGCCTGACATAACCATCGGCCTAAACCGAAGTGCCCTATCCTCTTGACAATTTTCCTTTCATTCCATATTTTCTCCATCTGAAGGATATAAAATGAGTGTGTTAAAGTTACCTCCTTGATCTCTAAATAAAGTGAAGATAATCTTACCATTCCCTAGAAACTTTTCGAGATATGGATATTCAAACCAATCTGCAATACTATCATGATACATGCAATTACTGACATGGGATTGTTCGAAAGAATTCACATGTGACAAATATTCCTGGTGAAAATAAAGTATTAGACTATCAAAGAAAGAATCTTGTAAAAAGGTTGAACCAAGATGGAGAGAACTTATCATGATTCTCGATTGGAAAATAAGTGTTTCATTCTCTTGAAACTTTCCATTGAGCTTAGATATTTCATGGTTAATTATTTGAGCTGAACTAGATGGAACGACCAATATTTTTGAATAATCATCATTGATAATAATATCTGGTTGATCATACTTTTCAACCTCAAACTGATCATGGAAAAATTTAGATCCTTTACGAAACACAAATTGAGATGACTCAATGGAAGATGCAATTTGGGACTCTTTCAAATCATTTCTTGATTTACCCATAGATAATTGATGAGAATAAAAATTAATATGTTGATGGGCAGAATTATTTCCCTCTTTATCGTCTATTTGGTAATCTCTTTGTACCTGATTATATAATGTTGAATTCTCTCCAAGGTAATATGGAACATGCAAACGCACGACATTATGATAAAAAATATCAAGGTACAAGGAATAATATGTAGAAGAATTAAGGAGACAGAATGCATCTTTGGAAATGATAGGTATATGCATTTTGAAATCTGGTTTTGTCCCCTCTCCTTGTATAAACTAATCAACCTCTGTTGTATTCTCTTTCAAAGAATATGAGACAGTTTCTATGAGACAATTTGGTTCATTATGTAGGGGAAACATTGAGGGAAAGTCACTAGAGATAGAAGGTTGATTAATAGTATGACTAATGATTTTGTCTCCTATTGATTGATCATGGATCTGTTCAACTAGATTAGGGGCCTATTTATTGTCCTCATGATTATCAACTTCACATTCGACCTCTTTTACTTTAGAAACAATTATAAAATCTATGAGAGTGTGACAATTGTCGTCTTTTAAAGTCAAGGTTCCTTCTTTGACGGGAGGAGACATTGTTTGCAAACAATGATTAGATCTGACAATTTCATTTTGTAAAGGATGATGTTGCTCATGACTTTCCAAAATGAAAGAAGTTGACAAAAAATGTGGTGCTTGAAAATCTTCGAGATCATCATCAAAATTTGAACCATCTTGAGATTGAGTGTTAGTGCTCAATTCAGATTGGTTAACAATTAATTGATCTTGCTCATCTAAGAGAGAAATGAGATATTTAAACCACTCATTAATAAGCGACATTTCTTTCAAAGGGAACCTGGTACAAGCATGAATGAACCTAATTTCAAAATCATTGAATGATTCACCGTTTTCTTTCTTTAAGTAACTTAATTCTTCACTTAATTCATCATAATCATAATTGTTAAAGTTTGATAAAAAATCAATTACAAACTCAGACAAAGAATGAATCGAATTAGTTGGAAAAGATTCAAACCAACATTTAACCCGATCTCAGAAAGTGAGAGAAAGCAATCTGCATGTAACATTAGGATCAATGATCTTATTTCTAAAACATTTATAAAAAAAAATAGAAATATGGTCTACTATAGATGTGTTCCCTTCACCATCAAAGGTGATTTCTGAAATGAGATTAGTTGTCTTGTTGGGAATAACTGGTAGTGAGAAGTGGAAAGCATGTTCCAACACAGTGATTTGGGGAGTTATGGAGAAATTGAATACATTCGAAATAAATGCTCCTACAAGGCCATCTTGTCAATATGGCCCTCCTTCTAGCGCCATTTGTTGACGGGCAAAAATGATCGTCCGTCAACTGGAAGAACGAGTCTGGTCCAGGGTTGTCTAATTAACCCAAGCCGTTTGGTGTAACTCGTTTTGATGGGTTTAATGGCTACATTAACCAATCAAAAAGTTCTAAAATAAAATAAATGAAGTAACTAACTAATTATTAATCACTATATATATAGGTACATACATATAATGTAACTATTGTAAATGTATTTAAAAGGAATATTTACTTATCTAACTTGTGTACATGATATACAAACTGCAAGTTTTAATCTAAACTTACGAACCTCAATGTGGAAAATGATTGCTTCTAGGAAGCAGATAACGAAAGAACATAAAAATATTTTTTGTGTTTTTCCTTTATAGATCTAAACTAAAAAGGAAAAAATACAATGAAACATGAATGTGTGGATAGTTGAATGCCAAACAATAAATTTGAGTTTCAATGACAAGTAAACAACAGAAAAATGTAAATGAACTAACCTATTAGTGAGTTAACGATATGTATCCAAGCATCTTCATGATTAGATAACATCCAACTACCATGTCTAAGAGGGAAACCTGCAATGAACCTTAAGATTGCTCTAAATAAATCCATAACAATGTGTTGGCAGTTGAGTTTTAATAACAAAATGTATGATACGAATAGGTCCTGTGATCTTATGATTGCAAGAAATTGCATTAAGATAAATTTGATTGTAACAACATTGCATTTAATCATTCAAATAGAAATTAAAGATAAATCCTGTCATTTAAGCTGAATAGATGATCACACTGTTGATATCTAGAGCATCAAATATGGCCGGTATTTATAAAAGAATTATCCCAAAACATAACAGATCGTGTATTCTAAAGCTATCAAAACCTATTATCATATCAGGATAAACAAAACTTAAATGAAGACACCATTTACAAGAAGCTAAAGCTAAAATGCATATTGTTGTTCCATTTAAGTCTGTGAATTAATCATCCATCTTCTACCCCAGGCCAAGATGATTTTCATTACAAAATATGGAGTATTTAAAAGGTTTATGAAAGCTAAACCTCCTATCTTCTAATATAGGACCAGATCTCAAAAGGATATGCAAGTTACAAAAATAGAGGGTCCAAAAAGCCACTCAATATCAAACTGAATCTTCAAAATTATGAAAGTTTTGTTTTGATTTACAAAATAAGACAAAAGGAAATGACTAATTAACTAAGTCTAGAAATAATCCATCTTATGAGATCACCACAAGATACATCATATCCTGAAAGAAAACTGAAATAGGCAAATTAGATATTTATTTAACTAACATTTTTAAATTTTATATGAAAATTGACTTGAATTCATTTTTTTATTTTTTTAAAGATAAGCTACATGTTTCTGTAGCTAGTTAAAATAGAAAAAAAATTCAAAATCAAATCTAATCTATTTTATTTTCAAATTAGAATCAAATCAAAAATAAAAACAATTATTTACTATCTCTGCAATTTGACCAAGAGGCACCTGATAAATACGAATCTATGATGGTGAAATTCGTTGAGTTTTTTAGTTATCATTTTATTTAAACTGCTTAGTCCCCTTGTTTATGAAACTCAACTCTGAGTTACCCTATTTCTTATTCTTTGGATTTTTATTACCAGGTGGTTTGTTAACAATATCCTGAAATGGCTCAACAATAGGAGCAAGAGGAACTTTCTCTCTGAATACATCCACTACCTCCTTTTTCAATTTTCATGGGTATGAAATTATATCGAGGCTTTTCCCAAAGGGTTTTGCATAGGAGCAGATTTTAGTTTAGTGGAGTCATGGTATTCATGTGGATTTTACAGAGGTCTTTGATAGCAAGGTTTAACCTCTGTCTATGATATAACTCAATCGTTTTCTACAGATCTTCAAATCCACGGAGAGGAAATGAAAAATAAAGAAAACTCGAACACAACAGATTTTCTGAGAAAATGTTGTCCCGAAAACTAAGCATACCTATGAAATGAAAACGTTTCTGAAGAATCTGCCCGAGATGAAGGTAAATGGGCCCATTTTGGTTTTGATTTTTCAAGGGTTTGATCTAATTCATAACCATTTTCTCATAATAGCTCTCGCAAAAACGTGCATGAAATTATGGGGTTGGCGAGACTGTAACAAGAGCAACTCAAAACAATTGTGGGTTTAGATGACAGAGGTAGGAGAGGTAAGTCTGAGAGGATTCCATGAAAAGAAAATAAGAAAAGATCATGTGCGATCAAAACAAAGATATGGAGGTCTCGATTATGGGGTTTAAACGCTCATGGTCTTGAATGCTTTGAGTACATCCCATTACCAAAACTCTTAACTCGAACTGAGAGTCCTGCCAACTCATTTTTCCAGCCAACGTGACGTATAGGACACTATCCCAATGCGGTTAAATCCTATGATATGAAAAGGGCACATTCGAATTATAAAGGCTAGGATATGTATATGTTTTCATAAACCAAATATTAAACAAAAAATTGTTATATCCTTTTAAAAGAGATAAGCATACCATCAAATAGCAATTCATCATAGGTGTTTCATTGGTATATGACAAGCTCATTTAAAATGAAAAATATTAAGCCCATTGACTCCTTGAGACCAAGCCTTGACAAAAATCAAAATGCAACTTGAGTTTCAATTGACTTGATTCATGCTTATAGTCATGAATCAAGCATGGAAACGCGAAATAAAAATGAAATGAAGAATCAGAACATCCTTTTTACAACCGACTAGTAACCTTCAAATAGAAATATTTGGAAGATGAGTCGTAGGCAGCTACAGGAATTGTCATTTGTCACTTTAAAAGCACAAAACATTGTAGGGCTGCCAACAATGGTGACTTTCTAAGAGAAGCAGTTATCTTTGCATCACCGACGAGTTCATGTTAGGACTACTTAGAATGATTACATATGCGAGTATAGTTGAAGGACATCAAGCATCTCAACAATCATTACACAGTACAACCTCAGATATCTTCTTGTTCAAATGAAATCCGGTGACAAAGTTTAACTATGAGAGCAACGATGTTCAATTCAATGGCTTCGATACTGTTGACATGGCCACTGCTGCCAGCAAGCGTCCATAGCTTCGGTAACGATGTCAATTAACCCACTATGACGCCTCTACCCTGTCTAATAAATTTCAATTCAAAATGAAGGATAGTTAAGGCCAATATCAAAATTTATACCTGATAATTTTCTTGAACCCAACATTGCTTCGCTTCCAATTGGCCTATTCAGTACCCCGACGAAGTTATCTTGACATAATGCATGCATTTACCCGCTGCTAGCAAACCTGTTCAGTATCCCGACGAGTTTACAAACACTTCCCACAACTCTTGAGAAATTGTTTACAATTTGATATAAATTTAAAGATATTCAGAAGAGCAGGGTGATGCTGAAAAATTTTAGTCTTCAGAACACTTGTTATTTTCCAGCCTTTAACTTTTGTGCTTGATAAACTTCATTATGATCTGAAATTAGTTTTCTGATGAAACTAATTTTTCGAGGACAGGAAGGCATACTTGAGTCGATTTCTTTAAAAGCAGGGACAACGTAAAAATATTTAAAGATGGTTGTGTCTACTCATAATTATAAAGTGAGACTAGGGAACCTACTTCGAACAATTTTTTTTTTTTTTAGCCAGTCTATGTTCCAACAATTCACATCATTCATGCTCTTGAAAATACCTTAACAATTGCTTCATAATGATGCATTCCAGTTTCCCTTGACGAACTAAAAGGTGACACAGACATAAGTTTAACTAGGAAGCAACGAAAATAAACAAATTGAAAAGAACCAAAATCAAAAATCAAAAGAAAACTTCAAAAAGAAAAGTATGTACAGTGAGGTGGATCTCGAAAAATCAAGAAAAATATCTCTTGAGCGGCTAAAGAAAATAGAAATATCCTCATTGATATGAATGCAGTCCTACTCATGGCACCTTGGATTAGGGTTGAATTTACGGCTCAGATTTATTTATCTCTTTACTTTTCATTTAAAATTTTCATAATAATATCGCAGATTTGAAAATAAATATTCAGCGAAAAGAAGAGAGAGAAGGATCAAGTGGACTTCCCTGACAACAGTCATATTATGGTTCTCTTGGTGCGCCCATTAGTGCTCATGACTGCATTATTACAAAGAGAAATAGTGAGGAATAAGACTAAATGAAAAGCTACTCCTAAACCTACTCTAACTACTAAACAAATCGGAATACTACGTGAAGTCATGCTTCCAATGTAGCCATCGGAGTAACTCCAATCCTACAGTAGAAACAAAATCACATATTACTAACAAGACTGGTAGTATATCGAAAAATGACAAAAATATATCATACTCGCCTTTATCATCATCATTTAAAAACAAGGCAAGCATGATCTTACCATTCCCTTGAACATTCTTGTCGTATGAATCCTCCAACCATTTGACAATTTTGTCATTATATGGGTTACAAAAATATGAAAAAATGAGATTATGAAGCTTGTGAGAGTTATGGGAGCCTGACATAACCATCGACCTAAACCGAAGTGCCCCATCCTCCCAAAAATTTTCCTTTTGTTCCATATTTTCTCCATATGAAGGATATAAAATGAGTGTCTTAAAGTTACCTCCTTGATCTCTAAATAAAGTGAAGATAATCTTACCATTCCCTTGAAACTTTTCGAGATATGAATATTCCAACCAATCTGCAATACTATCATGATACATGCAATTACTGACATGGGATTGTTCGAAAGAATTCACATCTGACAAATATTCCTGGTGAAAATAAAGTATTATAATATCAAGGAAAGAATCTTGTAAAAAGGTCAGACCAAAATGGCGAGAACTTATCATGATTCTCGATTGGAAAATAAGTGTCTCATTTTCTTGAAACTTTCCATTGAGCTTAGATATTTCATGGTTAACTATTTGAGGTGAACTATATGGAACGACCAATATTTTTGAATAATCATCATTGATAATAATATTTGGCCGATTATATTTTTCAACCTCAAATTGATCATGTAAAAATTTAGATCCTTTTCGAAACACAAATTGAGATGAATCAACGGAAGATGCAATTTGGGACTCTTTCAAATCATTTCTTTATTTACCCATAGATAATTGATGAGAATAAAAATTAATATGTTCATGGGAATAATTATTTCCCTCTTTATCTTCTATTTGTTAATCTCTTTGTACCTCATTATATAATGTTGAATTCTCTCCAAGGTAATATGGAACATGCAAATGCACAACATTATGATAAAAAATATCAAGGTACAAGGAATAATATGTAGAATAATTAAGGAAACATAATGCATCTCTGGAAATGATAGGTATATGCATTTTTCAATCTAGTTTTGTCCCCTCTCCTTGTATAAACTGATCAACCTCTGTTGTATTCCGTTTCAAAGAATACATGACAGTTTCTAAGAGACAATTTGGTTCATTATGTAGGGGAAAAATTGAGGGCAAATCACTAGAGATAGAAGGTTGATTAATAGTATGACTAATGATTTTGTCTCCTATTGATTGATCATGGATCTGTTCAACTATATTAGGGGCAGATTTATTGTCCACATGATTATCAACATCACATTCGACCTCTTTTACTTTAAAAACAATTATAAAATCTATTAGAGTGTGACAACTGTCGTCTTTTAAAGTCAAGGTTCCTTCTTCGACGGGTGGAGACATTGTTTGCAAAGAATGATTAGATGTGAAATTGCATTTTGTAAAGGATGATGTTTCTCATGATTTTCCAAAATGAAAGAAGTTGACAAAAATTGTGGTGCTTCAAAATCTTCGAGATCAACATCAAAATTTGAACCATCTTGAGATTGAGTGTTACTTCTCAATTTCAATTGGTTATCAATTAATTGATCTTGCTCGTCTGAGAGAGAAACGAGATATTTAAACCACTCATTAATGAGTGTCATTTCTTTCAAAGGGAACCTGGTACAAAAATGAATGAACCTAATTGCAAAATCATTGAATGATTCACCATTTTCTTTCCTTAAGTAACTTAATTATTCACTTAATTCATCATAATCATAATTGTTAAAGTTTGATAAAAACTCAATTACAAGCTCAGACAAGGAATGAATCGAATTAGCTGTAAAAGATTCAAACCAACATTTAACCCCATCTCGAAAAGTGAGAGAAAACAATCTACATGTAACATTAGGATCAATGATCTTATGTCTTAAACATTTATAAAAAAAATTAGAAATATGGTCTACTGTAGATGTGTTCCCTTCACCATCAAAGGTGAGTTCTGAAAAGAGATTAGCTGTCTTGTTGGGAATAACTGGTAGTGAGAAGTGAAAAGCATGTTCCAACACATTGATTTGGGGAGCCATGGGGAAATTGAATACATTCAAAATAAAGGCTCCTACAAGGCCATATTGTTAGTTTGGCCCTCCTTCTAGCGCCATTTGTTGGCAAGTGATAATGATCGTCCGTCAACTGGAAGAACGAGTCTGGTCTGAGGATGTATAATTAACCCAAGCCGTTTGGTGTAACTCATTCTGATGGGTTTAATGGCTCCATTAGCCAATCTAAAAGTCCTAAAATAAAATAAATGAAGTAACTAACTAATTACTAATCACTATATATATATATATAATGTAACTATTGTAGATGTATTTAAAAGGATTATTTAATTATCTAACTTATGTACATGATATACAAACTGCAAGCTTTAATCTAAACTTACGAAACTCAATGTGGAAAATGATTGCTGCTAGGAAGCAGATAAAGAAAGCACATAAAAATATTTTTTGTGTTTTTCCTTTATAAATCTAAACTAAAAAAGAAAACATACAATGAAACATGAATGTGTGGATAGTCGAAAGCCAAACAATACATTCGAGTTTGAGTGACAAGTAAACAACAGAAAAATGTAAATGAGCTAACCTGTTAGTGAGTTAACGATATGTATCCAAGCATTTGCATGATTAGATAATGTCTAACTACCATGTCCAAGAGGGAAACCTGCAATGAACCTTAAGATTGTTCTAAATAAATCCAGAACAATGTGTTGGCAGTTGAGTTTTAATAATAGAATGAATGATACGAATAGGTCTTGTGATCTTATGATTGCAAGCGATTACATTAAGATAAATCTGATTGTAACAACATTGCATTTACTCACTCAACTAGAAATTAAAGAGAAATCCTGTCATTTAAGCTGGATAGATGATCACATTGTTGATATCTAAAGCATCAAATATGGAGGGTATTTATAAAATAATTATCCCAAAACATAACATACTGTGAAGTCTAAATCTATCAAAATCTATTATCATTTCAGGATAAACAAAACTTAAATAAAGACACCATTTACAAGAAGCTAAAGCTAAAATGTGTATTGTTGTTCCATTTAAGTCTGTGAATTAATCGTCCATCTTCTGTCCCAGGCCAAGATGATCTTCATTACAAAATATGGAGTATTTAAATTTTTTATGAAAGCTAAACCACCTATCTTCTAAGATAGGACCATAGCTCAAAAGGATCTGCAAGTTACAAAAATAGAGGGTCCAAAAATCCACTCAATATCAAACTGAATCTTCAAAATTATGAAAGTTTTCTTTTGATTTGCAAAATAAACCAAAAGGAAATGACTAATTAACTAAGTCCATAACTGCTCCAACTTATGAGATCACCACAAGATACATCATATCCTGAAAGAAAATGAAATAGGAAAATTAGATATTTATTTAACTAACATTTTAAAATTTTATATGAAAATTGACTTGAATTCAAACTAATTTTTTTTTTTTAAAGATAAGCTACAGGTTTATGTAGCTAGTTAAAATAGAAAAAAAATCAAAATCAAATCTAATCTATTTTATTTTCAAATTAGAATCAAATCAAATATATAAACAACTATTTACTATCTCTGCAATTTGACCAAGAGGCACCTGATAAATCCAAATCTATGATGGTGAAATTCATTGAGTTTTTTAGTGATCATTTTATTTAAACTGCTTAGTCCCCTTTTTTATAAAACTCAACTCTGATTTTGTTAAGAACCAAACATCAATATAGCATAGAAAAACCTTAGGAAAAGTACTCAATGCCTTGAAAAAGAGATAATTTCAGATAATAAGCCTCTTCGAGGGGGCAACCTCCTTTTACCCCACTTAAATGTTCAAGTACAAGATGATTCAAAATGAAAATGTCTCCTTGGTATATATAGGAGACTAGGAGGTATAATTACAACTAATGGCCTAAAGCTGACATAAATAAAATAACATTACTAATATAATATGCCCCAATTAAGGGGTAATGAGCTAATAATAGGGCTTAACATTCCCCTCCCCTTGAGACAAGTGTTGTCTACAATGCTTGATTAACTTTGGATGTTTCTGTATAAAAGACTCATCTTCCCAAGTGGAATCTTCAGCTGGTAGTTTCCTCCATTTAATGAGATAATCTGAAATCGATCTATTCCTCAGCTGGTGAATTCTTGTGTCAGTGATGGCTTCAGGCTCCAATATGATTTTTGCTTCCTCATCAAGTTCTGGAAATATAGTTTGAACTGGGATCTTGTCACCTATAACCTTTTTTAAGCATGAAACATGGAAAACTAGGTGTACTCGTGAAGATGCAGGCAACTCCAATTTGTATGCCATAGTACCAATCTTTTGCAACACCTTATAAGGTCCATA
>ML794285.1:191251-210536 GCA_009831015.1 Picea engelmannii
CTAGAGGATGAAAGTATAAATAAGATAGCAATGGTCTCTTGTAGATCATCCTTTTTGTGGATCAATGGAGAGCTTCTTGTGAGAATATATTTTGGAGTATTGATGGAGAGCTTCTTGTGAGAGCTTCTTGAGAATTTTTGGTGCGGAAAACTTGAGCATATTGAATATCTATAGGTGATTGAGGTAACCAAGGATATCTAAGCCTAATTTCAGAAGGAAGGTGAAGAAAAGAAGGTCGGAATTGAAGGGAGGATAAATTCTTTTGATGATGCTTTCTAAGGTATGTTATTTACAGGTCATCTCACCATTTTTGCTATAACTTTTTTTATATAATGATTCATACCATGAAATTTATATTCCATTGAGAAACCATACCCAAATATATATGGTAAAAAATTTAGCTTGCGGGTCATTTTATTTTGGGAGTTACACTCCATGGAAAATAGGGTTTGTGGCTACTACTAAAACTAGTCAGAAACAAGTGTTTCGGGTAACAACGTCATAAATTCTTCATAAAATATCCAAATTTAGTGAGACCAAATGTGTTGGTTAGGGTACAAGTTTTAGTATGTTTTGTAATAGTTTCATATCAATTCAACGAATATTTTTTGCAGGCCACACTCTACAAGGTCTCTCTCTATAATAAGACAAAATTCAGCAAGGTATGCCATTTTTTCTATAACGCCTTTTCTGAGAGGTTCCATGTAGTGCCACCTGGAGGAATTGCATAAAACAAACTGAAGAAAATTGTGTATCATTTTCATATCTTTATTCATTACAAGTACAAAGTTATGATTTTTTCAAGTTGGGGTTGTTGACTAATCCAAAACTAGTCATGGTTGAGACAAGCAGTTGATGAGTTGACACATACATGAGGTGTATAGTTGATGATGCTGGTACATATTGACGAGTCATTGTTGATGAGTATTTCACACATGATTGGTATATACTTGGTACATGGTTGGATGCACATGTTTATGGTACAAGTTGATTACAAGTTGTTTGGCACAAGTTGGTGCATGGTTGATGCACTTGTTTATGTTGACAAATTGATATATGTTGAGGATTGTTGCCTCATCTCAGTTGGTGCTGAGAATGTAAGCTGAGTCTTACATATAGAGCTGGTACTCTTGTATAGTTGTACTCTATTCAGTTATTGCTGAAAAACCCCCGAATTGAAGTCCATAATAAAAAGAAAAATTGTACATACATCTTGTGTTCTTTGTGTTCCTTGTGGAGATGATTTGTTGATGATATGTTGTTGATATATGTTATTGATATGTATTCACATCTAACTGATTATAAATGAAAGAAATGAGTAATGATCAAATGTTGAATTTTAACTAAGGAGTTTTTGTGTAAGAGGGAAGTTTTGGGAAAAAGATCCCCACACTCATTCACCCCCCCTCGCTCTAAGTGTGGTAGGTGTGTCCAATAGGGATGTCAATTAGCCCACTCTGACGCATCTACCCTACCCAAGAAATTTCAATTCAAAATGAAGGATACTTAAGGCCAATATCAAAATTTATACCTGATAATTTTCTTGAACCCGACATTTCTTCACTGCCAGTAGGCCTATTCAGTACCCCGACGAAGTTATATTGGCATCATGCATGCATTTACCTGCTACCAACAGACATGTTCAATATCCTGGTGGGTTTACAAACATTTCCCACAACTCTTGAGAATTTTTTTACAATCTGATATAAATTTAAAGATATTCAGAAGAGCATGGTGATGCTGAAAAATTTCAGTCTTCAGAACACTTGTTATTTTCTAGCCTTTATCCTTTGTGGTTGATAAACTTCATTATGATCTAAAATTAGTTTTCTGATGAAACTTATTTTTCGAGGATAGGAAGACATACTTGAGTCTCTTTATTTAAAAGCGGGGACAACGTAAAAAGCCTTAAAGATGGTCGTGTCTGCTCATAATTATAAAGTGAGACCAGGGAACCTGCTTCGAACAACTTTTTTTCTTTTAGCCATTCTATGTTCCAACAATTCATAGCATTGATGCTCTTGAAAATACCTTAATAGTTGCTTCATAATAATGCATTATGGTTTCCCTTGACGAACTAAAAGGTTACAGAGACATAAGTTTAACCAGGAAGCAGCGAAAACAAACAAATTGAAAAGAACCAAAATAAAAAATCAAAAGAAAACTTCAAACAAAAAAGTATGTACAACGAGGTGGATCTAGAAAAATCAAGAAAAATATTTCTTGAGCAGCTAAAGAAAATAGAAAGATCCTCGTTGATATGAATGCAGTCCTACTCATGGCACCTTGGATAAGGGTTGAATTTACGGTTCAGATTTATTTATCTATTTACTTTTCATTTAAAATTTTCATAATAATATTGTGGCTTTGAAAAGAAATATTCCATGAAAAGAAGAGAGAGAAGGATCAAGTGGACTTCCCTGACAACAGTCATATTATGGTTCTCTTGGTGCGCCCACTTGTGCTCATGACTGCATTATTACAAAGAGAAACAGTGAGTAATAAAACTAAATGAAGTCCTACTCCTAAACCTACTCTAATTACTAAACAAATCAAAATACTACGTGAAGTCATGCTTCCAATGTAGCCATCGGAGTAACTCCAATCCTATAGTAGAAAAAAAATCACATATTACTAACAAGAATGGTAGTATATCAAAAAATGACAAAAATGTATCATACTCACCTTTATCATCATCATTTAAAAACAAGGAAAGCATGATATTACCACTCCCTTGAACATTCTTGTTGTATGAATCTTCCAGCCATTCGACAATTTTGTCATTATATGGGTTACAAAAATATGAAAGAATGAGATTATGAATCTTGTGAGAGTTATGGGGGCCTGACATAACCATCAGCCTAAACCAAAGTGCCCCATCCACCCGACAATTTTCCTTTCGTTCCATATTTTCTCCATTTGAAGGATATAAAATGAGTGTGTTAAAGTTACCTCCTTGATCTCTAAATAAAGTGAAGATAATCTTACCATTCCCTAGAAACTTTTCGAGATATGAATATTCCAACCAATCTGCAATACTATCATGATACATGCAATTACTGACATGGGATTTTTCAAAAGTATTCACATGTGACAAATATTCCCCGTGAAAATAAAGTATTAGACTATCAAGGAAAGAATCTTGTAAAAAGGTTGGACCAAGATGGCGAGAACTTATCATGATTCTCGATTGGAAAATAAGTGTTTCATTCTCTTGAAACTTTCCACTGAGCTTAGATATTTCATGGTTAACTATTTGAGGTGAACTAGATTGAACGACCAATATTTTTGAATAATCATCATTGATAATAATATTTGGCCGATTATACTTTTCAACCTCAAATTGATCATGGAAAAATTTAGATCCTTTTCGAAACACAAATTGAGATGAATCAACGGAAGATGCAATTTGGGACTCTTTCAAATCATTTCTTGATTTACCCATAGATAATTGATGAGAATAAAAATTAATATGTTCATGGGCAGAATTATTTCCCTCTTTATATTCTATTTGGTAATCTCTTTGTACCTGATTATATAATGTTGAATTCTCTCCAAGGTAATATGGAACATGCAAACACACAACATTATGATAAAAAAAATCAGGGTACAAGGAATAATATGTACAAGAATTAAGGAGACAGAATGCATCTTTGGAAATGATAGGTATATGCATTTTGAAATATGGTTTTGTCCCATCTCCTTGTATAAACTGATCAACCTCTGTTGTATTCTCTTTCAAAGAATATGAAATAGTTTATAAGAGACAATTTGGTTCATTATGTAAGGAAAATTTTGAGGGCAAATCACTGGAGATAGAAGGTTGATTAATAGTATGACTAATGATTTTGTCTCCTATTGATTGATCATGGATCTGTTCAACTAGATTAGGGGCAGATTTATTGTCCACATGATTATCAACTTCACATTCAATCTCTTTTACTTTAGAAACAATTATAAAATCCATGAGAGTGTGACAACTGTCATATTTTAAAGTCAAGGTTCCTTCTTCGACGGGAGGAGACATTGTTTGCAAAGAATGATTAGATGTGACAATTGCATTTTGTAAAGGATGATGTTGTTCATGATTTTCCAAAATGAAAGAAGTTGACAAAAACTGTGGTGCTTCAAAATCTTCGAGATTAACATCAAAATTTGAACCATCTTGAGATTGAGTGTTAGTGCTCAATTCCGATTGGTTAACAATTAATTGATCTTGCTCGTCTGAGAGAGAAATGAGATATTTAAACCACTCATTAATAAGCAACATTTATTTCAAAGGGAACTTGGTATAAACATGAACGAACCTAATTGAAAAATCATTGAATGATTCACCGTTTTCTTTCCTTAAGTAACTTAATTCTTCACTTAAACCATCACAATCATAATTGTTAAAGTCTGATAAAAACTCAATTACAAACTCAGGCAAAGAATGAATCGAATTAGATGGAAAAGATTCAAACCAACATTTAACCCCATCTCGGAAAGTGAGAGAAAACAATCTGCATGTAACATTAGGATCAATGATCTTATGTCTTAAACATTTATACAAAAATTTATAAATATGGTCTACTGCAGATGTGTTCCCTTCACCATCAAAGGTGAGTTCTGAAAAGAGATTATCTGTCTTGTTGGGAATAACGGGTAGTGAGAAGTGGAAAGCATGTTCCAACACAGTGATTTGGGGAGCCATGGGGAAATTGAATACATTAGAAATAAAGGCTCCTACAAGGCCATATTGTCAGTCTGGCCCTCCTTCTAGCGCCATTTGTTGATGGGCGAAAATGACCGTCTGTCAACTGGAAGAACGAGTCTGGTCCAGGGTTGTATAATTAACCCAATCCATTTGGTGTAACTCATTCTGACGGGTTTAATGGCTCCGTTAGCCAATCTAAAAGTCCTAAAATAAAATAAATGAAGTAACTAAGTAATTACTAATCACTATATATATATGCACATACTTATAGTGTAACTATTGTAGATGTATTTAAAAGGAAGATTTACTTATCTAACTTATGTACATGATATACAAACTGCAAGTTTTAATCTAAACTTACGAAACTCAATGTGGAAAATGATTGCTGCTAGGAAGCAGATAAAGAAAGCACATAAAAATATTTTTTGTGTTTTTCCTTTATAAATCTAAACTAAAAAAGAAAAAATACAATGAAACATGAATGTGTGGATAGTCGAAAGCCAAACAATACATTCGAGTTTGAGTGACAAGTAAACAACATAAAAATGTAAATGAGTTAACCTGTTAATGAGTTAACAATATGTATCCAAGCATCTGCATGATTAGATAACATCCAACTACATGTTCAAGAGGGAAACCTGCAATGAACCTTAAGATTGTTCTAAATAAATCCAGAACAATGTGTTGGCAGTTGTGTTTTAATAACAGAATGAATGATACGAATAGGTCCTGTGATCTTATGATTACAAGCGATTACATTAAGATAAATCTGATTGTAACAACATTGCATTTAATCATTCAACTAGAAATTAAAGAGAAATCATGTCATTTAAGCTGAATAGATGATCACACTATTTATATCTAGAGCATCAAATATGGACAATATTTATAAAAGAATTATCCCAAAACATAACAGATCGTGAAGTCTAAATCTATCAAAACCTATTATCATATTAGGATAAACAAAACTTAAATGAAGACACCATTTACAAGAAGATAAAGCTAAAATGTTTATTGTTGTTCCATTTAAGTCTATGAATTAATCGTCCATCTTCTGCCCCAGGCCAAGATGATATTCATTACAAAATATGGAGTATTTAAAAGGTTTATGAAAGTTAAACCTCTTATATTCTAAGATAGGACCAGATCTCAAAAGGATCTGCAAGTTACAAAAATAGAGGGTCTCAATATCAAACTGAATCTTCAAAATTATGAAAGTTTTGTTTTGATTTACAAAATAAGCCAAAAGGAAATGACTAATTAACTAAGTCCAGAACTGCTCCATCTTATGAGATCACCAAAAGATACATCATATCCTGAAAGAAAATGAAATAGGCAAATTAGATATTTATTTAACTAACATTTTCAAATTTTATATGAAAATTGACTTGAATTCAAACTATTTTTTCTTTTTTTAAAGATAAGCTACAAGTTTCTGTAGCTAGTTAAAATAGAAAAAAAAAATCAAAATCTAATCTAATCTATTTTATTTTCAAATTAGAATCAAATCAAAAATAAAAACAACTATTGACTATCTCTGCAATTTGACCAAGGGGCACGTGATAAAGCCGAATCTATGATGGTGAAATTCGTTGAGTTTTTTAGTGATCATTTTATTTAAACTGCTTAGTCCCCTTGTTTATAAAACTCAAATCTGAGTTACCCTATTTCTTATTCTTTGGATTTTTATTACCAGATGGTTTGTCAGCAATATCCTGAAATGGCTCAACAATAGGAGCAAGAGGAACCTTCTCTTTGAATACATCCACTACCTCCTTTTTCAATTTTCTGGGTATGAAATTATATCGAGGCTTTTCCCGAAGGGTTTTGCATAGGAGCATATTTTAGTTTAGTGTACGCATGGTATTCATGTGGATTGTTACAGACGTATTTTATAGCAAGGTTTAACGTCTATCTATGATATAACTCAGTCGTTTTCTACAAATCTTCAAATTCACAGAGAGGAAATGAAAAATAAAGAAAACTCTAACACAACAGATTTTCTCAGAAAATGTTGTCCAAAAAATGAAGCATACCTGTGAAATGAAAACCTTTCTGAAGAATCTGCTCGCAATGAAGGTAAATGGGCTCATTTCGGTTCTGGGTTTTCAATTTTTTTATCTAATTCATAACCGTTTGCTCATAATAGCTCCCGTAAAAACCTGTCTTTGGCAGGCAATTATGGGGTTGACCAGACTGTAACAAGAGCGACTCAAAACAACTGTGGGTTTAGATGACAGAGGTAGGAGAGGTAAGTCTGAGTGGATTCCATGAAAAGAAAATAAGCAGAGATCCTATGCGATCAAAACAAAGATATGGAGGTCTCGGTTATGGGGTTTAAACACTCCTGGTAATGAATGCTTTGAGTACATCCCATTACCAAAAATCTTAACTCGAAATGAGAGGCCTGCCAACTCATTTTGCCAGCCAACGCGACGTATAGGACACTATCCCAATGCAGTTAAATCCTATGATATGAAAAGGGTACATTTGAATTGCAAAGGCTAGGATATGGATACGTTTGCATAAACTAAATATTAAACAAAAAATTGGTATATCCTTTTAAAAGAGATAAGCATACCATCAAATAGCAATTCATAATAGGTGTTTCATTGGTATATGACAAGCTCATTTAAAATGAAAAATATTAAGCCCATTGACTCCTTGAGACCAAGCCTTGATAAAAATCAAAATGCAACTTGAGTTTCAATTGGCTTGATTCATGCTTACAGTGATGAATCAGGCATGAAAATGTGAAATAAAAATGAAATGAAAAATCAGAACATCCTTTTTACAACTGACTAGTCACCTTCAAATAGCAATATTTGCAAGATAAGGCATAGGAAGCTACAGGATGTGTCATTTGTCACTTTAAAAGCACAAAAAATTGTAGGGCTACCAACAGATCCTAGAGGTAGCTCCGCCTATTTCTATTTCTTTAATCTCTACTAAGCAATGAAGTAAGGTCATTTCACAGACCAAGAAGTTCATCTTCTTTATGATACGTGCTCATAGTAAGCATAAGGTCATGACCACATCTGTGGCCTCTACAAAACACCTCTATTTGGAACAGAATAAAGTGGACAGGATCATGGAAGAATACAAAGACATCTTGTCATCACCGACAGGGGTATCAACACATTTCCAAGTCAAGCATCTAATTGATCTAACCCTCGATGCACCTCTACCTAATGGACCGGTCTATCAGCGCTCGCTAATGGAGGATGACGAAATCAGGCGTCGAGAGCTTCTTCAAAAGGGGCACATCAAGCCCAACTCCTACCCTTTCAAAAGCTCGATTTTACTGGTGCAGAAGAAGGACAGGACTTGGAAACTCTATATTGATTACAGAGCCTTAAACAAAATCACAATCAGGAACTGCTACCCCATTCCCAGGATTGATGACCTTCTTGACCAACTCAATGGGGAAAATTTCTTCAGCAAGATTGACTTGAAGTCCGACTACCACATATATTGTTAATCTCTTCTTCGAACGAGTGTGGGTCCACTTTGGGATACCATAGACCATCATCTATGACCAAGACAACATGTTCCTCAACACATTTTGGTCGAGTCTCTGGTCTCTGTTGGAAACCAAGATCACAAAATCCACTGCTTTCCATCTCCAAACCGATGGCCAAATAAAGGTCGTCAATCAGATGATTGTGCAGATCTTGCGCATGTACAATTCTAAGAATCCACGTACATGGGACGAGAGTCTCCCATATGTCCAACACAGTTACAACAGGGCTCTCCATAGTTCCACCGACCATAGCCCATTTTAGGTGGGTCTATGATTCCAACCCTTGGGACCCATTGATGTTTCACTTCCTTTTGTCACCGCACAGACAGACTCTTCCCCTGATAAGTCTGCGATCGACAAAGACACCAGATTCATTGAGAGGATTCAACACATATGCCAATAGGTCCAGGAGATTTTGTATAAATCCAATGCTAAGTACAAGCAACCCCATGATCAATACAAGGTACCACACCAGTTTTAGGTTGGCGACAAAGTCTGGTTACATTTGCAGAAGAAGCGTCTCACTGGGCCCCATCGAAAGCTTCACCCATTTCGTTATGGGCCTTACACTATCACCAATCCTATGGGTAGCAATGATTTTGAGCTCAACACTCCACCCTTCCTTGTTTTGCATCCAATATTCAATGTGGACCTCCTTCGGCCATATTTTACCCCATTATTGGACGCCTCCGAGATCGTAGAACAATTGACATCAACAGAGATCAAGCCTCACTGCATGGATCAAGCATCCACTGATCAGATAATGGACACACAGGTCAAGGGCACTTGCCAACAACAGATCCAGCTTGATCAGGTTGTCAATTCAGGGAAACTCCTACACCAAGGAAAGTGGCTCACCCGGGACTAAATCAGCAACAAGTTCCCTCACCTGATGGGGGAACTCAACGCAATGGATACCATTTCTTCCTAAGGGGGGAGGATTGATCCAGGTGGATATTGGTGGCCACCCACCTATTCCAACTGGTTCCTCCTGTTTGTTTTTTGTTCAACACGTTCTTTTGTACTTCTTTGTAATTGTGGGTTCTACACTTTTGGGGCTTTTTGAAGCCCCACACATCCTCCAGGTGGATATGGGTGGCCTCTCACCTAATCCAACTGGTTTATTTTGTATTTTTTCATGTCATCACATCTTGTTGTACTTACAGGGCCGTTTTGGGGCCCTAAACATTGTTTTTTTGGCTCTCCACAGTGAAACTATAGATGAAGTCAGAGTTTGACGACAGAATGTGTAGCTCTCTAAAAGACCTTTCCAACGAGCTATCACAGACCTAAAACAAAGGTTGTATGCAAACATTAAGACCCTTAGAAGTTGAGGTACCAAATTACACCAACTTACCCATAGGGCCCACATGACTTTTGGCGTTTCACCTTCTAGGGTTAGGTTTTTGGATGTCTAGGGTTTTGGCATTCATGAGTAATATCAAAAAGGCCTCTGAAGCCTCATTGTAATCCATTCTTCTCAGATAGATGCGTGTAGCAGCCACATCTCTTCTAAGAGATAGCTACCACCATTCGAGCAAGTGTTTCAGTTCTGTAGTTTTACAGTTTCATCATATTTCATTATTTAATAGAAGATATTGTTCAATGGATATTTGTGTTATTCTTCATATCTCTGTGTTTATTCAGTCTGTTAATCAGTTTGTTCTGCTCCTAAATCCGGATCAGATACAATCCTAGTGTATGACTAAAACATATAGGGACTACATTACTTACACAAGTATAGTTGATTTGTAACCATAAACAAATATTATCTCTTTGTAATGGATTCTCTGAAATCCTCTCTGTATACAAAATGAAAGAACAATAATATGTAAATATATCTTCAGAGATAGAATTTTGGGAAATATGACCAAGGAAATGAATATAACTTTGTCGGAGCTATGGATGCTTGTTGACAACAGAGCAAGGTCTATAATGTCAGGGTGAATCCATTAGGGCTATGAATGCTCATTGCCAGCGTAGCGACATCAAGTTATTTAAATCACATAATTGAAAGGATATTTACTTTAATAGCCTCAAGAATTATATGTATCATGCTTTGCTTTGCATTTTTTACATTTAATAGAATTGTTTTCAGTACATCGACTTCTTATCCATACAAGGGATAAGTCAAAATAAAGTTCTTTGAACATTCATTCACGAATGGGTTCTATGTGGAAATTTTATTTTAGTTTTTTTTCGTTAAATAGAATTATTCAATGAAATTACATAATAGATTCCAGGTTAGTCATATACATAGACTATATTCAAAGTAGACATAATTTTAAACTTTATGAAAAATTGCATGTATATACTAGGATTTGAGTATCAATTCATTTAATAAATGACACTTACACAATAAAGTGTAAAATAATGTAACTGTTTATGAAGTATAAAAAATTCGACACAAGTCTTGACCAATTGATCAAAAATAAGGAAGAAAGAAAAACGTCCATTAGTCTTTTAAAACACTCTCATCTTCCTGAAATAATCAAACGGTGTGAAGGTAACTCATTCTACAATCCACATGCATTTCAGGCCCAAATTTGCATGCATTTAATTCCAACTTGCACTCCTAAAATATCCAATGCGTGGATGTGATTCACGCATCTGACAAGTTGTGTTTATTTCGGGTGTGAAACAATCACATGTTAATTATTTTTCTCTGCCTGAAATGATATGAAGGCTCTAGACTGTTTGATCCAACAATGGTCCCTGGTCATCAAACGTCCAAATGTTAACATAATCTTCCACCGAAAGAAAATCACACAAATTAATAATGGTTCATGCATTGTGTAATTTTCATTTATTGCCATTTAATTTGACATGATAGAAAGTTTACGACCAACTCAACACGACTTGTCCACATGTGTGCATCATATTATGGCTTGATATATGAAACTAAAGAATAATTTATCATTTTATTCATAGGTCTAGATCCATGGTCATCGAGGAATTCAAAAGGATTCAAGACATAAATAGACACTCTATTGATTGAACTGGTAAGTTTGAATACCATTAACTAGACTCTCTAAGTTTTCTTTGAGTTTTGAAAAGAAAATGGTGTCTCTTCAGAAACATTTTCCACCAAAAAAGTCTGTCACAATTTGAAAGACTCAGAATATATGATAGACTTGCTCACAAACATCTTTTAACCTCATTCAAACTAGGTGATTCTGCTAAAGGAAAAGAAATGGGCAAAGCAATAAAACCCATAACCAAAATGAACCTACACCTGCAAGTTAGTTGGGAAATAGGAAGAAGGAAATATTTCCTTAGACTCATTGTACACCTATAATAAAGTTACATGCATAAGAACACAACTCTCTTGTTATATATATGTAACATTATTCATATGTAAAGTTAAGGCATCCATCTTGGGTATTGCTTATACACGTGTTTTGTGTGGAATCTTTATGTGTTGGATTCTATTGTTCCTTGATTTGGTTTGTGTTGTCTAAGTATTAAAATAATGGCCAACTATTAAAATATTGTTGCGATGTTTGGATTTGGGTGTAACCTCATACAAAAAAAAAAATAGAACTGTATATAATTGAAGAGGAATAAGTTTCAAAGATAAAGGGTGGTGTCTAAAAACACCATTACAACACTTAAGCATAATGCATTGGTATCAGGACATTAAAATTCATTTTGGACATCGTGTACACAACAACAATGATAATAATGACCCATTGGGTCTGCTATTTATAGCTTCAAAATATAACCAACTTCATTGGAATAAGGAAGATCTTGTCCACATATAACCGTCGATGGTTAGAGTTGACTCCATCAAATCTGTACTATCTAGTCTGCTCAAAAAGGATGCTCGACCCAACTGTCCATGTGTTCAACTCATTGTTTATTTCTCAGCTATTCGATCCACTGATCGAATATCTGCGATTGTTGGTTGATTTTCATATCGAAAGGATTTTTTATTACTCGACCAACTGATGTAGAGATCTAGTCAATCACCCAATTGATTATTTATAGATTTAGGTTGATCTTTTGATTGACTGATTCTGGGAGAAGTGTGATGAACCATCAGAACTTGATGTTCCAACACCTCCCCATAAACACACAAATCTAGAGATTCAAGAGATGAAATTACGTCAGTAGGACACACCCCCCATAATTTCATCTTCCTGAAGCCTAAGCATTGTATGAATATTGATAAATATAGCTTTAGATAATGTATTAGTGAAGATATCAACTACCTAATCATTTTTTCTATAATAGACAAGGGAGACAATGTTCTCATGAACCAATTGTCTTAAATAGTGAGCATAGAGCTCAACATGATTCATTTTAATGTGGGAAATAGGGTTCTCAGCAAGTTAAATGGCACTCTTATTATCACAATATATGGTAGTGAAGGTCTAAATAGGAAATCCAAGTTCACCCATAAGTTGGAAAATCCAAACCTCTTATGTACCTACATGAACGACGCCATGATATTTTACTGATGTAGTCGACAAGAAGACTACCTTATATTTATTGCATGACCAAACCAATGGTCCAGTGTTGAAGAAAAACATATAGCCATAACTGAACTTTTGATCATCAATGTCACCTTCCTAGTTGGATTTGGTGAAGCCAACCAGGAAATATAAACTTCGACAATACTAGATACCAAGATGAGTGGTACCTTTTAAATATAGGAAAATTCATTTGACTACTTTCCAATGGATTTCTATGGGGTCCTACATAAATGGAGAAACCAAACTAACAACAAATTAAATGTCAATTCGATTGTGAGTAAGATAAATGATATTGTTGACCAGTTGTCAATAGAGTGTAGCATCAACTTTGGGATTTTGACAAGTTTTTCTTAGTTTTACTCCATATTGAAAATAAGTAGCATAGGGATTACAATTTTCCATTTTAAAACATGTCAAAATATCCATCACACATTTAGATTGAGAAATGAAAATACCATTAGACAATGGTAATACTTGAAGACCCAAAAAATAATGCAGAATGCCAAGATTTGTCATGTCAAAGGAGTCATCAAGTTGTTTATTCAATCTAAGAATGAGGTCAATGTTATTTCTAGTTATGACAAGGTCATCAACATATACAACAATAATCAAAGTATTTCCATGAGTATGGAGTAGATATAATATATGATTATATTCACAATGTTTGAAACCAACTTGAAGAAAGAAACTGTCAATCTTAGCATATCAATATATGGGATCTTTCTTCAAACCACAGAGAATCTTCTTGAGTCAACAAACCAGGTTAGAATATTTCACAAAACCAAAAGGTTGTTCCATGAAAATTTGTCTAGATAGTTCACCATGAAGAAAGGAAATCTTCACATCCATCAAATGGATCTGTCATCCAAATTGAGAATCAAGAGAATCTGTTTAACATAATTCATCTTTGCAATAGGAGAAAAGGTATCAATTTAGTCGATGCCTTTTTATTGATAAAATCCTTTCACAACCAAGTGATATTTATGATGCTCAACAATACCTTCAAAGGTGAATTTGGTCCAGTAGACCCATCGACACTTCACAAAATTCTTTCCTTGTGGTCAGGGAACTAAATCCCAAGTATGATTATTTGACACAGAATCTAATTTTGTTTGCATATCCTATTCCCATTTAGGTTGTCCTTGTGTGTATGAGTAGGTAACAAGATCAGTGCTTCAAGTACATGAGTCATCAATAAAATACTGACATGTTACTTATGACTATGATTTTGTTGTCCTGAAGAAATATCATCGACATCAGGTCCAACAACTTCAATGGTCTTGGAAACCCATCTGGGTAGACAAGAAAAGGGTGAACTATTGTGCACTACAGAAGGTCAATCATAAGTCAAAACAATTTAAGTCTAAAGATATGGTGGAACATTTGAAAGAAAAATTGATTGACCAGTTGATTAGGAGGTTGACAATCCATTCAAAATAGAAATAGATTTAGATTATCTAGTCAAAAGAATAAAAATAGAATATGAGAACCTGACTCAGAAACAACATCAAGGTGATAATCCTGTGATAATCCAAAGGAGGCATTTAGAAACTTGATGCAAAAATACTTCTCATCAAACCATAAATTTTGTCTCTGATAATAATTTTTCATTTGATAGGATCAAATAGTCAATAGGATTTAGACTCTTTAGAGTATCCCTTCATTATGCAGACATGACTCTTTACATCCAACTTCTTTCTTCAATTATCGAAAATATGAGCCTAGGAAATGCATACAAACACATGGAGATGGTTGACTGAGGGATTCCTTCCACACCATCATTCTATTGGAGTCACCAAAGTAACAACTTGAGTCGAGACATGATTGAAAAGATATTTTTCACAATAGATAGCTTCATCCTAGGAGCGAGGAGGTAAATATTTGGCTTGCAAAAGACATCTATCCATTTCAACTAACACCTAATTCTTGCATTCTACAATGCCATTCTGTTGAGGTGTATGAGGAACTGACTGCTTCTATTCAATATTAGATCGAACCAAGTGTTCTTCAAAAGGTCAATTTACATACTCACCATCATTGTCTAATCTCAGGAACTTGATGGGTCGACCACATTTATTTTCAGGAAAGGCTATGAATTCTTTGAACTTTTCAAAGACATGATTCTTGTTCTTCAGAAAATAAACCCAAGTGAAATGAGAGATATCATCAATGAAAGTCAAGATATACCTTGCACCTACTAAGGAAGGTATATTAATGCAATAAACATCACTATGAACTCGCTTCGAGAGGTTCTATGCTCGCTACACTTTGCTAGAGTCAAAGGGTTCTTAATGATGTCTGCCAAGAAAACATCCTTTACAAACTCCATCAAGGGGAAAAACTTTAGGTAAAACAACAACCATATTATGAGTTGCAATTGACTGCAGACTTTGAAAATTTAGGTGTCTCAATCGTTCCTGATAAGTTTGACTTTGTTATTAGGTGTGAGCAACAAGATCAGTCAGTTTAGATTCATATTGAGTTGTGTCACGGAACTTATAAAAACTATCCTTAAGGTTGAGAAACACTCTGAAGACAATCGACCGACCTTTCTTCAAATCTCAAACAAAGAACCAATGTGGCCAAAACTCCACAATTTTACTTGTTTGTCTTAACTAAGAAATCAAAAACATATTGGCACTGAGGTTTGTTACATGATATGCATCGACAATTATCCCATGTCGACAAGAAACATCACCCTAACCAACAATATCAAGAGAAAAATCATCAGCAATGTAAATCATCCTCTCCACAGCTTCATCTAAGGAGGTGAACAAGGAATCATCCTTGGCCATATGATTAGTGCACCCAGAGTCAAATATCCATTTGTTTTTCACATAATGTGATAGAAAGGCTCTAGAAGTTTTGACTTGGAAGGTGAAATTATCAGTAAATTGATGAACATTCGACACTTCTCCTTCAAGGTGTTTAACCTTATCCGCTAATTCATCTCTCTTCTTATAGAAGACCTTCTCCACATGTCCAATATTTCCATGGTACTGACATGTATTTTTATTTTGAGTCTAACGGGGTGCATATGTATACCCTTTAGGTTTCTAGTCGATGCATCCAGGTCTCTGTATAGGGGTATCAAACCGTCCTCTTTCCTTATGATTCAACTTGCCCTTTTCCTTGAGAAAGTGGGCTTGATGTTTTCCAGCAAGATTTACTTCATCAAGTAATCTATGTTGATCAATGATCAATAAACCACATAAATATTCAAACGTGTAATCGTTACCATCATCCTTAAATGCCTTCTAGTTGGTGTGGAAAGTCTAAACGAATACGTCAAATAGTGTTCTCAAATTCATTGGGACCAACTCAATGAGTTGTTTATGTTTCTTATGGTAATTGTTTACACATTTTCCCAAATTCAAATGAAGTTCCTTCATGCATGCCAAATAGTCCTCTATTCTATCAAAAGGATGAGGATCAAGATAGATCAATTATTTCTCCAATTGCATGATGTGGCTTTCATCGACTCTGTCGAATAACGATTTCATCTTTTTCCAGACTTGATGAGGGAAGTCGATTCCACTAATGTGAAAATGAATCTCCCATGTGATATAGGTTGTGATTACCCCTATAGCCTCATCCTTCTTTCCATCAACACAAAACTTTTCCTAATCATCTATTGGCTGGAATCACAGTCTTTATATATTGCAACATTCCTTTACTTTTTAGTATGGTTTCCATGTTTGGTTCCCATATCACGTAATTTGATCCATGAAAAATTATGGGATCTATCTTTGAATCCATATTTGATATTTGGATATGTCAAATCTATATACACAAGTTACAGTCTACAAATCACTAGTCCATACTCAATCACATAATATATTAGACTCAACACTATTTGTGGACAACAAGCGAGGTCACAACCATTCGCTCTGATACCATGTGGGGGATTGGGTGTAAATTCATATCAAATAGATAAATAAAACTATAGATAATAAACTAGGAACAGGTTTCAAAGATAAAGGGTGGTGTCTAAATACATCGTTACAATACTTAAGTATACCGCATTGTGATTACAAAATCACAATGCACGTTGGAAATCTTGTATGCAAAAACAATAATGATAATGACACAATAATGAACCATCAGGTTTGTTATTTGTAGATTTAATATCTAACCAACTTCCTTGGAATCATGAATATCTTATCCACATATAACCGTCGGTCGTTAGAGTTCACTATGTCAAATATGTGTTGTCTAGTTGGCTCGACAAGGATGATCAACCTGACCGTCCATGAATCCAAATCATAGTCGATTTATTGGCTAGTTGATCCACCAATAAACTATCTTTGATTGTTATCCAATTGTCCACCCAACATGCTTGTCGACTACTCGATCAACTGATGTAGAGATCTGGTCGATCGCAGACTGATTATTTCCATATATAGGACAATTGCTTTATCGACTGATTCCAGGAGAAGTGTGATGAACCATCAAAAATTGATGTTCCAACATGGGATGTTTTATAAATTGCAATTGGATGTGTGCCTACTTTTGAATGAACTTGGTTGAGTGGGACTTAGTTTCATTTGAAAAATTGTATCTTAATGCTAAGTTATGGGTAGACCTTAAGTGAAGAGGTATAGTTTGATTGTAGTAGGCACACGTTGGCTAAGTGATCTGGATTTTATGAGCAGAACGAAATGAATACAGATTATTAAAATATGATTAACACATAATAATAGAGATACAGTAAAACTGGTTTTCTATTCAATAAGGAAATAAGCTGAAACTGTAAAATGCAACGGAAAACAAGCTTGTTGGAATGGTGGCGGCTTATCTCTGAGAAGAGATGCGACAACTGTGCTCATTTTCTAGAAGATGATTACAATGAGGCTCTAAAGTCCTTTTATAATAAACAAGATTGTCAAAAACCCTATACATCCTAAAACCGAACCCTAGGAGATGAAGCGCCAAAATTTATGTGGGCCCCATTTGGGTAAGTGAGTACATCAACTTACCATGGTTGTAAGTTTTACATACAATCTTCATTTTAGGCACACGATATCCCATTGGAAAGGTCTATCCGAGGACTACACATTTTTCTACAATCTAACAAAGGGCATTTTCGATTGTGGTGAGCCCTAAAAATGTTGTTTAGGGCCTGAAAATGGCCCCACAAGTCAGGGACCCGAAAACTAAGAAAAAAACTGTCAAAGTGGAAAACTGCCAAAATGAACTAGTTGGAATAGGTCGGAGGCCACCGAAATCCATTTGGATCAATCCTCCCCCCTTAGGAAGCAATGGTCTCCATTGCATTGAGTTACCCCATCAGATGAGGAAATGTTTTTTGAATTTGGCCCTATGTGAGCCACTTGCCTTGGTGCAGGTGTTGCCCTGCTTTGACAACTCGATAAAGTAGGATCCTTTGCTATCAAGTTCCCTTGATCTGTGTGTCCACAATATGATCATTGGATTCATGTTGCATGCAGTCATGGTTGAGCTCTGTTGGTTTCAACTACTCTACTATCTCTGATGATCCAGGTGGATATTGGTGGCCACCCACCTATTCCACTTGGACCCCCACCATTGCTTCTTTCAGTTTTTAGTTTCTGCACAATTTACTATTTTTAGCAGTTTTTTGAGTCCTAAACTTTCGGAGCCATTTTGAGGCCTTAAACGACGTTTTTTTGGGAAAACAGGGAGCAAAATGGATTGTAGATTGATGTTGCTCACCCAAAAGTTGTATTCCTTGGATAGATCTTTCTAACGAGGTATAGAACGCGTCAAACGAAGATCGTATGCCAAAGTTACGTCCCCGGGAAGTTGATGTACCAACTTACCCAAACGGGGCCCATAGTCTTGGCGTTTCATCTCCTAGGGTTAGGTCTTTGGATGTTTAGGGTTTTCCATTGTTTCTCAATAATAATAGGCCTTCGAGCCTCATTGTAACATAGTTCAGAGGCCAGTAGCCTCCACATCTCTTCTCAGAGATAAGCTACCAGCGCCCTAGCTAGTTTATTTCCATTCTGTCTGTAAGCATATTTCAATTTGTTATTAATGAAATGAAGTCTTATTTCTGCTGCATCTTTGTGTTTATGTGTATTTATGTATTTCATTGTGTTCCTACATAAATCTGGATCAGTGGTATCAGAGCGGTCTACTCATTCTCGATCCTTCTTTGGATGTCCCCAACGAGATCGGAGTATAAGGAGTTGGGGCTCGATCTGGTTGAACCTTTGTAAGATCAGCCTCGCAAACCCCGACGACCGCCCATGGGGGAAGAAAAGAAATATGAGGGAGCAGGATATCCTATCAAAATGTTGCTCGAGGAGGCCCTCGAGAAACAAAGGAACGCGATGATGGACAACTTTGCCTAGATTCTTCAACGGATTCCGATTGGCGGTGCATCGACATCCAGAAGCCACTCTGGAGACGCCACTCCTTTTAAGGTACAAGTGAACTTTGACATTCCCATATTTGACATCCAAATAGATGCAGATGTCGTAGATAGATGGTTGAATCTGTTAGAAGGATATTTCTCGGTTCATGACTTTTCCGACCGAGAAAAGATTATTTTCGCACTCCTCAAAGCCGCCCCCCATGTCAAGGACTGGTGGGAAACCTACT
>ML794285.1:246405-262237 GCA_009831015.1 Picea engelmannii
CATTCTTTTTGTTGAAAAGCAGCTACAAATTCTTTATTAAAAGTGTGCCTATAATTTGGAGATAGCTTATACATTACTTGTATATGTTCGGGTCTGAATGAGCCGATAACAACTCCTTGCTCGTTTAGGATACTTCTTGTCGGGACGTCCACCTTCTCCAGTGCCCAGATAATCATATCTGTATATGAAAACAGTCTCGGACGTGTTGCGACCTTATGAAGACCTATTTCGGCGATGTCTCAGAGATGATTGTCTGTGCCATTGTCGGAATATGAAAGTTCATCCTCCATTTTCTCTGCAATTGCAGCCCATGATTTAAGATTGTGAACTACTCCAGCTGCAGTAGTGTCTGAAATGATGTCGCCTTCAGGCTGTTCTTCGGTTTTCTTTGAAGCCTTTTTAGGTGTCATGATTTGTATGTTCACCATCTCTGTGTTCAGTACCTCAGCAGCAAGATTCCAGAGCAAGCAAAACTGTCGATTATGGAATAGCCCAAAAGAGGAGGAAAACTCTGTGTTCGCTCGAATACCTGTAACAGAGAAGAGTTCAGCTTCAAAATAATGTAAACATTTCAAACATTATTTTGAATATATCGTAAAATCCTCGAGATTTGTTCGTATGTTACGAAATAAATGTAAAAGATATTCCCGATAATCTGCATTTAATGTGTGTACCTGAGTTCTTGCGATATTTTTAAATATGATAGAAATTTACCAAATCGAAAAATTATCGCATTAATGATTCATTTATTAAAAGTTTAAAACCTTAATCTTTGCTTTGAAGAGTGTTTAATTAACGTTAACGTTGGCTTAAGATCGAAAACACTTTCATCGGACTTTTGGGACTTTCGACATCAAGAAAATGAGTCATCACAAAACCCCGATCGCCAAAATTGCGATGTGTTAATTTAGTTAAAACCCATTAATATCTTAATTAATCCAGCTTAGCTTTTCGTAATTTTGTTGATCAAGAAATCGGAAATCAGGAAATCGAGGGTTGGGGAATCGAGATATTTGATGATATGAAAATTACTGTTCGCAGAATCGCGAATCGCGATTTCCCGATGAGATTATTACTCTTAATCATACTTAACATTAATTAAATTAACTTTAAACCTTACTTAAGAATTAATTGAAATCGCGGATCAGAAAATCGGAGAATATGATGTTAAGTTAATTTGTTGTTGCAAAACCGCAAATCGCAAATTTCCCGATATGATTAACTTAAAGTTTTAAAACCCTTTTTTAAATGTGATTTAAGTAAATGATGAATTGATCAAGGATTAATGTATCGGGAAATCGGGGATCGGGGTTTCGCGATTTGATTTGTATTGAAAATTGTTATTTCAAAACAGCGAATCTCGATATCCCGATATGAATTTAACACTTCTTAAGTTTTATCATTACTGTTCATTTAAAATATTATTTGAACAGGTTTTTGGAACGTACGTTCATTTAAATTTTAACCATTCTTTTTCCAGAAATGAATCACTAAGGTATTTTGAATTCATGGAGATGAAAATTTTGCTTTAAAAAATTATATGATGCAAAGGCTCAAAGATACAAAAAAGATTTTTTTATTTTTGAGATTAAAAATCCAAGATCTGTTTCAACATGACCAAAGTTAGAACAATAGAAACAATAGCCATAGAAAAATTCTTTGTACCTAGAAAATGGTTGTCTTTTTTGAGCAAATCGATCTCTTCCATGCTGATGACGTCTTTCAGCAGGGAGCACATTATTTCTTTGTTCTACAAATTCAGTCCTGGCACCTTTTTCCTTACTCGTCCTGGGCGACTGATTGTCTTCCTTTGTTTCTGCAAGTTTGTTGTTTCATTGGTTGTACATTTGACAAACTTGATGGGTTCTTCGTTTCTTGGCTTGCCACTACTTGATCCCTCTTCATAACCCAAACCAGTTTCCAGCTTTGGATTCCTTTGCTGATTCAGAATGGTGGCTAATCCTTCTGAGGCTTTGATACTTGACAGATTCTGATTATACAAGGATTGAAACTTCTCCATCTACTTCCTAGTTTTCACTACTTCTTGTTCTAATGCTTCACATCTTGCCTTCTTTTCTGATATTTGTCGTTTCAGAATGTCTTCGATTTTCTTTGCCTCTTCTAATTCTACTTTTAGTAGGACAAGGTCATCATCAGGTTCTTTATTGTCTTTCTCGAACTGTATCAACAATTGTCTTTTCTTTCTGTTCTTGATTCTTAGTCTGCCAATCTCTTCCAATGCACTGATCAGTTCTCCTTCCATGTCAACCACATCTTCTTCTTCATTAACATCACTCCCTGTGTTGTTATTATCATAATCCTCTTTGGCCATAAGTATGAATTCATTTAGTTTATCTTCAATAGAGGAGTCATTGTCTTCATCATCTAAAGGATCATCATCATTGTTTACGCAAATAATTTTCTTCTTAAAGTTATTCTCTTTAAAGAAATTGCAGTGTTTGTACTTCTCCTCATCATCACATGTCTAATCCTTTCCTTTGTGGGGATGTTTATTTGCAAAATGACCTATCCTACCATAGTTGAAACATTTGAAAGGCAATTTATCTTTGTATTTTCCCAAACCCTTCTTCAGTGTCTTCACAAATTTTGCTTCAATTTCATCGGGCTCAAAATCCTCATTCTTGTCTGCTTTAAATGATGCTTCTCTGGAGGTGGGTTTATCTTTAACTATTCTCATTTCATATGCAGTCAATGTTCCTAGAATTTTATCAAACTCCAAGGTTTTTAGATCATTAAGTTCTTCTATAGCATAGACCTTTGGGTTGAACCTATCTGGGAGAGATCTCAAGATTTTCTGAACTAAATAAGGTTCCTCAATTTTTTCACCAAGTTCTTTCATTGCATTTACCATTTCTTCTATTCTCAGAAAGTATTTTCCAACAGTTTCATCTTCCTTCATCTTCAGTTGTTCAAATTGTATTCTGTAGGTTTGAAGCTTGCTGTCCTTTACCTTTTCATTACCTTCATAACTACTAATGAGTTTGTCCTACATTTCTTTGGCAGTTCCTAGGTGCATAACGTTTATGAATTCTGCTTCTGCAAGCCCACTCAAGATAGCATTCATAGCCTTAGTGTTGAAGCTAAATTCTAGCTTGTCATCCTTATTAGCTAGTACAACTGGCTTTACATAACCAGTTTCTACCACATCCCATACATCTGCACCTAAAGCCATTATGTAGGTTCTCATTCTAACTTTCCATAAGGCAAAGTTTGTTCCAATGAACAGAGGGGCCTTATTGGTTGAATTCCCTTCATGGTTTGACATGTTTAAGCTCTAGGATTTGCCCTTAGATAAAAGGGGTCAGCTCTGATACTAATTGTTGGACAACTGAAAGGGGGGGTGAATCAGTTGTTACCGTGCTTAAACAATTATGCTTATTTTAATTCTTTACAAAGCACTCAATGATAATCCCAATCATTCAGGGAAATAAGAAATAACACATTCAACATCAGTCACACATATGAGATGCACAAAGACAGATATTTCTTGAGGAAACCCATACGGGGTAAAAACCTCTTCTTCTTTATATGATAAGTAATCTTTATATTCTTTATATTATCATACATATGAGCATCAACTCATAATGAGGCTGCAACCTCTGTTTTGCAAGTTGCTACTTGCTTAGAGCACCAACTCTCTGGTTTCTCTAGCACCAACTAGAAGGAACCACCAACTCCTTGGTTTCTCTAGCACCAACTAGAGGGAAGCACCAACTCCCCAGTGTTCCAACACCAACTTGATGGAAGCACCAACTTCCAATCATACAGGCACCAACCTGTAAAACAGAGAACATGCAGTTCTCCCTTGCACCACCCTGCCACCCTAGTTTTTCTGGTTGTAACCAGATGGAAGCTACAACTCCCTATGTTCAAGCACCCACTTGAACCTCTGAGGACAAAAATCCTCCCTAGCACCTCCCTACCACCATGAAATATAAATGTTTTCTATTATGACTTATTACAGTGATATAAAGTTCTTCAATGGCTTACCGGTCTCATCACTTTTCTACTACACTGCGCTACTCTGTCTGCATCAGTGTCTTCTGCACACTCCTTGCGCTTTCTATTCTTTTTCCTTTTATGCTCTTTGTGCCATGTCCCTTCAATGCACCATTCCCCTTCTATGCATTGTTGTTGCTGCGCTCTGCCTCCTTATTCACACCTCAATCACCCTCAACAACAACAACCCCAGATCTCTTCTTTGCTCTCCATTCTTATAGTCTATGTGCAACTTGTGCATGCTTTTTCTCCATACTTCTGCATACTCCCTCCATGTCGAGTGTTTTTCCTGATCAAAACCACCACTCTTCAGATTCTCTGGCAGTTTGATCCATGTGTCCATCATCACTGGGTGTTAAGCCGAGATTCCTTAGCTTCTCTGGCAGTTGAGACTCTTCGTCTTCTCTATCATAGACGAGCTCATCCTTTGGCAGAAATCATCATTTGTTTCTAGCAGTTACACTATGAAGTGCAATAGTAGCCCTCTAATTTTATTCAAATTCATTTGCACCGTTGAATTGACTTCATTGAATCTTTCATTCATTTTGCTATTTCGCACTTCGACATTTCGGGATCCCTGTGGTGAAGATTTCATTACTCTCCATGTCCTGATCCCCGAAACTCCGAAATGGAGCTTGTCTACACTAGCTCCTTCCTCCATCTTTCGTCAATGTTCCCAATGGTTGTGACCACAGGCTGAGCCAAAACGTGTTTCGCATTTCGACATTTTGGCAATTCGGCAATCCTGTTGTGAGGCTTCTCGACTCTCCAAGTCGCGGTCCCCGAAACTCCGAAATGTAGCTTGCCAGTTCGAGCTATTCTCTACATATCTTCGATCTCCAGATCAACGGTCCACAATCCGTGGTGATCAAATGACTATCCTCTGCCCCAGGAATTCATCCTTTGGGACTTTGGGGGAGTGATGAAGTTAAAACTCCCGAAGAAAAAATTCCCAGAGTGACGTCAGTCTTGTGTCACTCGATGATGTGTCATGACCCGAGTGGCTACCACATGTCACTCAGAATTGTGAATTCCAGTGGCCTGAGATGCCAAAACAACTTGACACTTGTCATTGTCTAATCATGCCACGTGTGATAGTCTTCCACCTATCCTTTATGATGTGGTCTGCCACATTCACCTCCTAGATCTGTTGGCCCAGATCACTTCGCGCTTTCGCATTTCATGATTTCAGCATTCTTGATGTGAGAGTTTCTTGACGCTCCATGTCGAGGTCCTCGAAACTCCGAAATTGAGCTTGGTTGCACTAGCTTCGATCATTTCGGCATTTCGCATTTCGGCCTTTCGCGATTCTTGCGAAGAAGAGTCTCGTCACTTGACTCTTCCAAATCCCGGTATCCGAAGCTCCGAAATGGAGTCGGATCAACGGTCCACACCCTAGATGATTCAAAAATCCAGATCTCTTCGTGATTTCGCACGTCACGACTTCGACATTCTTGATGTGAGATTTCTTGACAACTCCACCTCCCGGTCTGCGAAACTCCAAAATGGAGTCAGCTCAACTTTTCGGCTTTTCGCACTTCACAACTTCATGATTCCTGTCGTCAAAGTCCTTGACATCTCCAACTCCCGGTATCCGAACCTCCGGTATGGAGTCCCTGACATTTTGCGACTTCGGGACTCCTGTAGTAAGAGTTCTTGACATCCCCAACTCTCAGTATCCAAAATCGTCCTCCTTCTTCCAGGATTTGGACGTTTCGCATTTCGCGATTCCGAGACTCCTGATGATGAAGAATCTTGACTCTTCCAACTCCCGGTATCTGAAACTCTGAAATGGAGTTATTTCGTGGTCTGCGAAACTCTTCGTTTATGTGCCTATTTTGGGATTCTGGGATTCCGGATTTCGCAACTCCGAGACTCCTATGTTGAAGAGTCTCAACTATTAACTTCTCAATCTCCTGGTATCCGAAACTCTGAAATGGAGTTATTTCCCAGTCTACAAAACTCTTGTTGATGTGCCTCTTTCGGGATTTCGGGATTCCAGATTTCACAACTCCAGGACTCCTGTGTTGAAGAATCTCAACTCTTGACTTCTCAATTTCCCGATATCCGAAACTCTGAAATGGAGATTACGCTTCTGATCTTTCCATGCCATTATCCCTGCGCTGTTGATCTTATTTGCCTGTCTGTTTGCCATCAAATAAACAAGTACACTCTTGCACTCTTCGTGCACCTCTTCACTATCTCTTCTAAGCTTACATCGTCCCTGTTTTTCCATCGCTGCATACTCTGATCTTGCCATCAATGACAATCACATCTGCCTAAAAACATGCCAACAATCTCTCCCTTTGGCATTGATGGAAACCCTAAATGACTGTGATAATCTGTTTGGACCTCCACCTGTAGCATCCGGTCCGAACCACTCATTTTCTCCCCCTTTGACATCAATGTCAAAGAAAACATGCTCCCCATGAGCTGTTGCATATTTTTAGGAGGTATCAGATATTCAATCAATACAAAGCTCCCCCTAATAGGATGGACTCTGTTAGGTGTGAGACGGGATGAAACCCAACTTCTGTCAGAGATATTCAAATGGTGTCTTGGTTAGGGGTTTAGTAAAGATGTCTCCAATTTTTTCTGTGGTTGGAATGTAATGGACCTGAACAACCTGATTGGTGACCTACTCTCTCAGAAAATGGTATTTTATGGGAATATGCTTGGTCTTGGAGTGGAATACAAGATTCTTAGACACATTGATGACACTAGTGTCGTCACAATAAATTGGGATCCGTGCTGCATATTTTACCTCCAAGTCTGCAAGTGTCTGAATCATCCATAATACCTGAGTGCAACAGGTAGCAGTAGCATCAATGTACTCTGCCTCTGTAATCGATAAAGAAATGGAACTTTTCTTTTTACTAAGCCATGCTACTAATGAGTCACCCAGGAAGAATTCTCCTCCACTGGTGCTTTTCCTCTCATCAACACAGTTTGCCCAATCTGCATCTGAATAAGTAGTTAACTGAAAATTTTGATTTCTAGGATACCACAGACCATAAGTCATTGTTTCTTTCAAATACCTGAATATCCTTTTGACAACTAGCAAATGACTCCGCTTAGGTGCAGACTGATATCTTCCTACCATTCCAACAACATGCATTATGTCTGGGCGAGATGTTGTGATGTACAACAGGCTACCTATCATTGACCTATATGAACTTTGATCAACATCGGGTGAGTCATTATCCTTGCTTGATTTTCATCCAGTTACCATAGGTGTGCCCACGGGTTTAGAATCTTCCATTTGAAACCTTTTCAACATTTCTCTTAGATATTTTTCTTGAGAAATGAACATCCCTTCAGACCTCTGACAAATTTGCAGACCAAGAATGAATGACAGTTCACCTATCATAGACATTTCAAAATCAGACTCCATGGCAGAAGCAAACCATTTTACTAATGAATCCTTATTACATTCGAAGATGATGTCATCTACATAGACCAACACAATGAGCAAACCATCACCCTCTGTTTTGATATATAGATTGTTGTCAATTGTTCCTCTCTTGAACCCTTTGTCTTTAAGATACGTATCCAGTCTGTGATACCAGGCATGAGTAGCTTCTTTTAACCCATATAAAGATTTCTTCAACTTGCATACTAAGTCAGGGTTATCAGACAGTTCGAAACCCTCTGGTTGTTCCATATATACTTCTTCATTTAAATCTCCATTTAGAAAAGATGACTTGACATCTATTTGATAGACTTTAAACCTTTTATGACAAGCATAGGCAAGAAATATTCTGTTAGCTTCCAACCTTGCTACAGGCGCAAATGTTTCATCAAAATCCAGTCCTTCTATTTGAGCATAGCCTTTACAGACCAATCTTTCTTTGTTCCTGACAACTTGTCCCTGTTCATTCAACTTATTCTTAAATATCCATTTGGAACCAATGATATTTTTACCTTCCGGTCTATGAACCATCTCCCACGTATTGTTTTTCTCAATCTGATCAAGTTCGTCTTTCATTTTCTTAACCCAATGTTCACCTTGGCTAGCTTCATTAAAATTCTTGGGTTCCAGCATGGATATGAAAGCTATATGTGATTGTTCGGTGTTTTTGATTAACTTTCTCCTGGTTTGTACACCTTTGTCTTTTTCACCAATTATCTGACTTGCAGGATGATTCTTTTGAGTGATTCTGGAGGAGGAATTTGATGTTGTCTATTGATTTGAGTCTGTCCTAGTGTCAAAAGTACCAAAAGCACCAGTCCATAAATCCACCAATCAGATTTGACGGGGTAAAAATTGGATTTTCTCAGATCCAAGTGTACCAAGCTACTCGCCTCAGCCAAGCGCACCTCCTGGTAAGGTCAAAATTTGATTTTAAACATTTTCAATTTTTGGTCATTTTTCGTAGCCTCTGTTAATGTTTATGCCATAATTATAGTTCTTTTCATTTCATAATATAAGAGCATAATAAGAACAAGATCAATCAGAAATACACATCCACAAGAGACACAACATTTATCCTGGGAAACCCTCTAGGGGAAGAAAACCCAGCAAAAACTTCCTTATCATAAATAGCTTATACAATGTTCAAGAGATAACTCAACCAATACAGAAAAAGTCCTCCTCAAGAGATGTGCCACCCTTCTTCTCCTCTCTCCAACTTGTAATTTCATCTTACCTCATAAGAGAATGAGCAAGTGAAGTGTGTGTAAGAAGTGAGGCGCTAGCCTCTTATTTATATCAATCTGGCACGTGTGAAGAGTCACCATCTGGTAGGGCCGACCTCTCACTCTGGGTGGGTAAACCCACCTCTAATTAATTCTGGCCCTTTCATTATAACTGTTGGGGATGACTTCTTATTCTGCACTTTGTAATTGTCCGATGACCAATCCGCAAAAGGGGATTTGGTCCTTATACAATTACCGACATGATTAATCCTCAATGGGGATTAATCTAATAAAAATAATAATAATAATAATGACCTGATTAATCCACAATGGGTATTTAATCCAATAACAAAATAATAATAATGATTAATCCACAATCGAGATTTAATCCAATAATAAGAATGCTCTTTCCAGTTACATTATTTCAACAGCCTCAAGTACAAGATGTCTGCAAGCACAAAGCTTGTTGAGAAACTAGAAGGCATAGACAACTTTCGTGCCTGGAAGTATAGGATTGGTCTGATCCTTGTAGAAAATGACCTAGCAAGATTCATCAAAGAAGAAGTGAAAGAACCTGAAGATGTCGTAGAGAAAGTGAAGCATCAAAAGGACTCAATCATGGCTCAAAGAATCATTGCAAATTCAATCAAAGACCACCTGATCCTGTATGTATCGTCCAAGAAAACTCTGAAGGATATGTTTGACGCTCTAAGAAAACTATATGAAGGAAATAACATCAATCGAAAGATGAATCAAAGATCTCAACTGAAGAATACCAAGATGAAAAAAGGAGAAATGATTCAAGAATATTTCTCCCGAATCTCAGAAATAAAAGAACAGTTAAAATCGATTGGAGACACCATCGATGAAGACAAATTTGTAATAACGACCCTAAATGGTCTCACAAGACCTTGGGATGCCTTCATCCAGTCGGTATGTGGCAGAAAGGAGAAGCTATAGTTTGAGAGCCTATGGGAAGAATGCATCCAAGAAGATACAAGGGTAGCCAACCATGAAGCACTACTAGCAAGGGATCATGATCAAGCCCTAGCTACTCATACAAAAGGAGGAAGGAAGAAACCCTACTTAAAAAGGGAATCTCATAGAGAACCGCAACCACCAAACAAATTCAACAACCAAGAATCTCATCCAAGAAATTTTCAGAAGAAAGGACAACACGAGGGACGAGATCTCTCATCTATACAAAGCTATCATTGTGATACGATGGGACACAAGGCGAATAATTGTCCACTCAGAAGAGAAGAATACAAGAGGAAGCACAAAAGGCAACATGCTCACATAGCTGAAGATGAAGAACCACTTATGAAGATGATTAAGGACCACATCTTGATCTCAACTCTCTCAGGATCCGTATCACCTGGATAGGACACATGGCTCATTGATAGCGGTGCATCAAAACACATGACGGGTAAGAAAAACACTCTCTCTTGTAATTCAGAAAAGAAGTTTTCTCAGAAAGTAACTCTTGGAGATGATTATAGATATCCCATCAAGGGAATAGGAGAATCAAACTACAATCTAGATTTAGAAAACTCAATAACAATGAAAGATGTACTCTATGTACCGGGCTTAAAGAAGAACTTACACTTGATATCAGCTTTAGACAAGAAAGGCTACAGAGTTTCCTTCATAGATGGAGAAGTTCTTATGTGGGCTAAGGGAGAAACCTTAAATGAAGCAATCATCATCGAAAGTGAAGAAAATGGATTATATAAGCTTAAGAGTCACCCAGAAACTGCCATGACCCATACCATTGAAAACTCATGCAAACTTTGGCATAGAAGATTGGCCCACATCAACTACAAGGTGCTACCATACATATGCAAAGTTGTCACAGGTTTACCAAAACTCGAGGTCGATCAAGAAGGCATATGCAATGGATGTGCGCAAGGGAAGAACATCAAGAACCCTTTCCCAATGAGGGACAACAAAGAAGAAGGAGTATTGTAACTCATTCATTCAGATGTGTGTGGCCCAATTCCATCATCCTCCATTAGCGGGTATGTATACTATGTATCATTTATTGATGACTATTCTCGTAAGACCTGGATATATTTATTAAAATATAAAGATGAAGTATTCAGTAAATTCAAGGAATTCAAAGCCTTGATAGAGAATCTTTCTGAAAGAAAGATTAAGATACTCAGGTCAGATAATGGAGGAGAATATACCTCAAAGGAGTTCGTAAACTTCTGCAGAGATGTTGGGATCAAGAGGGAACTCACTACTCCCTATAATCCTCAACAAAATGGTGTAGCTGAAAAGAAGAATAGAACAATTATGGAAGTTGTAAAGACCATGATTCATGATCAAGATCTTCCTATGTGCTTATGGGAAGAAGTAGCAATGGCAGTTGTTTATGTGCAGAACCGATTATCCCATAGTGCACTTGGGTTCAAGACCCCTAAGGAGATGTTTACCGGAAAGAAGCCAGAGGTAAGCCATCTCAAAATATTTTCCTGTCCAGTGTTTATTCATATACCAAAAGAGAAAAGAAACAAGCTGGAACCCTCCAGAAAGAAGGGAATATTTGTAGGATACTGTGAGGTATCCAAGGCCTTCAAAATCTACATACCTGGTCACCACCATATTGAGATCAGCAAGGACATGACCTTTGATGAAGAAGCAACACTTAATAAATCAAGAAGATGTCAGATTGAAGAAGTATATGAAGAGGAACCTGTAAATCCCAGGATTACAGAATCTATGAGGGAAGTTCCCAGAACTGCAGAACCTGTAAGGGAAGTCGTAACATCCCCGGATGAGGAGACTCTTGAAGGCCATGACATAACAGAAGTTCAAGAACCTCCTCAAATGACCTTCTCCCATAAAAGAAAGCCTGCTTGGGCAAGAGATCTTATTCAAGATGGAAAGAAGTATGGTGTTCCAGAAGAAACCACAAGACAGGTGAAAAGACCAAAGCCATTCTCCAGTTACATGGCTTTGATGTGAAATCTACTTGATGAAGAACCTACATTCTTTGAAAAGGCCATTCAAAAGAAGGAATGGGCATATTCCATGACAGAGGAATACCAATCAATAATAAAGAATGATGTATGGGAAATAGTTCCCAAAGAAAAACGTAAGGATGTGGTATCATCAAAATGGCTCTTCAAAATAAAACATGCTGCTGATGGAAGTATTGAGAAATATAAAGCAAGATTTGTCACTCGTGGCTTTTCCCAGAAGGAAGGCGTTGACTATGAAGAGACATTCGCTCATGTGGCTAGATACAATTCGATCAAAACCATTATAGCTCTTGCTGCCAAGATGAAATGGAAGCTGCACTAGATGGACGTGAAGACAACTTTCCTGAATGGTGTTATCGAAGAGGAAGTGTATATAGAGCAACCCCAAGGATTTGAGGTTGAAGACAAGAAGTCTCATGTCTTCTGATTGAAGAAATCCTTATACGGATTGAAGCAAGCTCCCAGAGCTTGGTATGGTCGTATAGACAATTTCTTGACGACCTTAGGCTTTACCAAAAGTAAAGCAGACTCAAATCTCTACTTTAAAATTATGGATAAGGAACCAGTAATTTTACTACTATATGTGGATGACTTATTCTTAACTAGAGAAGAAAATCTCATCGTTGAATGTAAACAGAGACTTGGTGTATAATTTGAAATGAAAGACCTTGGCCTAATGCATTACTTCTTAGGTCTTTAGGTATGGCAAAGTCCAGAAAGGATCTTCCTTAATCAAGGGAAGTACACGGTCGAAATCTTAAAGAGATTCGTCACTCTAGAATGCGAGTCCATGAATACACCCATGGAAGCGAAGATGAAGCTGCTAGTTGATACTTCGTCAGACTTGATAGATGCCACACTGTATAGACAGATTATTGGATCACTGATGTACCTGACGAATACCAGACTAGACATATGTTTTGCATTGAACACCTTGAGTCAGTTTCTGGTAGAGCCCAGACGTGTTCACCTAGTGGCTGCAAAACATGTGATGAGGTACCTTAAAGGTACAATGGATTATGGACTCAGCTATGATGGAGATCATGGCTTCACATTAAGTGGATATACTGATGCAGATTGGGCAGTAAGCATTGCAGACAGAAAAAAGCACTTTCAGATGTTGTTTCAGTTTGGGATCATCCATGATTTCGTGGCAGAGTAGGAAGCAATCTAGTATTTCTCTCAGCATAGTGGAAGCAGAGTACATTGCCGCATGTTCTGCTAGCTACGAAGCTATATGGTTTCTAAAGTTGCTAACTTACCTATTTGACTTGGATATGAGAGAAACCATGATTCAATGTGACAACCAGAGCTGCATAAAGATGACAGAGGATCATGTATTCCACAACAGGTCGAAGCACATAGAGATCCGCTATCATTTCATCGATGACATGGTACAGAGAGGAGCCTTGAAGCTCCAATACATTAACACGGATGAACAGATTGCTGACGTGTTGACCAAGCCTCTATCTCGTGTAAAGTTTGAACACTTTTGAGATAAGATTGGTATAGTCCGAAAGGACCCTCCTTGAAAGGGGGAGTATATATATTTATTCCTTGCTTCTGACCTCGTTGTTAGATGTAAAGCAAGATGAGTCATTGCTTCTGACCTCACTGTTAGACGTAAAGCATGACGATGTGTGTTCCTTGCTTCTAACCTCCCTGTTAGACGTAAAGAAAGATGATTCATTGCTTCTGACCTCGCTGTTAGACGTAAATCATGATGCAGTGTGTTCCTTTCTTCTAACCTCGCTGTTAGATGTAAAGAAATATGAGTCATTGCTTCTGACCTCATTGTTAAGCGTAAAGCATGGCGTTGTATGATTCCTTACTTCTGACCTAGTTGTTAAACGTAAAGAAAGATGATTCCTTGCTTCTGACCTCGTTGTTAGACGTAAAGCGAGATGTTGATGTGTTCCTTTCTTCTGACCTCGTTGTTAGACGTAAAGCGAGATGTTGATGTGTTCCTTGCTTCTGACCTCGTTGTTAGACGTAAAGCAAGATGATTCCTTGCTTCTGACCTAGTTGTTAGATGTAAAGCAAGATGATGATGTATTCCTTTCTTCTGACCTAGTTGTTAGACGTAAAGCAAGATGATTAATTTCTTATGACCTCGTTGTCATATGTAAAGCAAGATGTGACTGACACTGAGCTACCAGCATAACCGCTGTGACATTGAGCCAGTGTAGTAATGTGATGTGCCAGCCTAGTGTTGTGATGAGGTGTCATTTTTACTAATACATTTTGATGCAGATGATGATGGAATTCTTTCGAGAATGATGATGTTTCCGATGAAGAAAACTTTCGATGACTCGTAAATATGCTAGCCAATGTTTCAAGATGATATTGATGATACTGTCAAGTCTGACGAAGTATCGACCAATAGCTTCAGCTTCGCTTCCATGGGTGTATTCATGGACTTGCATTCTAGCATGTCGAATCTTTTTAAGATTTCGACCGTGCACTTCCCTTGGTTAAGGAATATTCTTTCTGGACTCTGCCATACCTCAAGGCCTAAGTGGTAATGCATTACACCAAGGTCTTTCATTTCAAATTCTGCGGCAAGTCTTCGTTTACATGCAGCGATGATCTTTTCTTCTCTAGTTAAGAATAAGTCATCCACATACAGTAGTAATATTACTGGTTCATTATCCATAATTTTGAAGTAGAGATTTGAATCTGCTTTACTCTTGGTAAAGCCTAATCTCGTCAAGAAACTGTCTATATGGCCATACCAAGATCTGGGAGCTTGCTTCAATCCGTATAAGGCTTTCTTTAATTGGCAGACATGAGACTTCCTGTCTTCAACCTCAAATCCTTGGGGTTGCTCTATATACACTTCCTCTTCGATAACATCATTCAGGAAAGTTGTCTTCACGTCCATCTGGTGCATCTTCCATTTCATCTTGGTAGCAAGAGCTATAATGGTTCTGATCGAAGTGTATCTGGCCACATGAGAGAATGTCTCTTCATAGTCAATGCCTTCCTTCTAGGAAAAGCCACGAGCGACAAATCTTGCTTTATATTTCTCAATACTTCCATCAACAACATGTTTTATTTTGAAGAGCCATTTTGATGATACCACATCCTTACTTTTTGGTCTGGGAACTATTTCGCATACAACATTCTTTATTATGGATTGATATTCCTCTTTCATGGCATCTGCCCATTCCTTCTTTTGCATGACCTCTTCAAAGCATGTAGGTTCTTCATCAAGTAGATTGCACATCAAAGTCGTGTAACTGGAGAATGGATTTGGTCTTTTCACCTATCTTGTGGTTCCTTCTGGAACACCATACTTCTCTCCATCTTTTATAAGCTCTCTTGCCCAAGCAGGCTTTATTTTATGGGAGAAGGTCATATGAGGAGGTTCTTGAACTTCTAATACATCGTGATCTTCAGGAGTCTCCTCATCAGGGGAAGTTACGACTTCCCTTACAGGTTCTGCAGTTCTGGGAACTTCCGTCACGGATTCTATAGTCCTCAGATTTACAGGTTCCTCTTCATACATTTCTTGAAGATGGCATCTTCTTGATTTCTTAAGTGCTGCTTCTTCATCAAAGGTCACGTCCCTACTGATCTCAATATGGCGGTGACCAGGTATGTAGATTCTAAAGGCCTTGGATACCTCACAGTATCCCACAAATATTCCCTTCTTTCCGGAGGGTTCTAGCTTGTTTCTTTTCTCTTTCGGTATATGAATAAACACTGGACAACCAAATATTTTGAGATGGATTACCTATGGCTTCTTTCCGGTGAACATTTATTCTGGGGTCTTAAACTTATGTGCACTATGGGATAATATGTTTTGAACATAAACAACTGCCATTACTACTTCTTCCCATAAGCACATAGGAAGATATTGATTGTGAATCATGGTCTTTACAGCTTCCATAATTGTTCTGTTCTTCCGTTCAGCTACACCATTTTGTTGAGGATTATAGGGAGTAGTGAGTTCCCTCTTGATCCCAACATCTCTAAAAAAGTTCACGAACTCCTTTGAGGTATATTCTCCTCCATTATCTGACCTGAGTATCTTAATCTTTCGGAAAGATTCTCTATCAAGGCTTTGAATTCCTTGAATTTACTGAATACTTCATCTTTAGATTTTAAGAAATATATCCATGTCTTACGAGAATAATCATCAATAAATGATACATAGTATACATACCCGCTAATGGAGG
>ML794285.1:274898-289507 GCA_009831015.1 Picea engelmannii
TTCAAAGCCTTGATAGAGAATCTTTCTGAAAGAAAGATTAAGATACTCAGGTCAGATAATGGAGGATAATATACCTCAAAGGAGTTCGTAAACTTCTACAGAGATGTTGGGATCAAGAGGGAACTCACTACTCCCTATAATCCCCAACAAAACGGTGTAGCTGAAAGAAAGAACAAACCAATTATGGAAGCTGTAAAGACCATGATTCACGATCAAGATCTTCCTATGTGCTTATGGGCAGAAGTAGCAATGGCAGTTGTTTATGTGCAGAACCGATCATCCCATAGCGCACTTGGGTTCAATACCCCAGAAGAAATGTTCACCGAAAATAAGCCAGAGGTAAGCCATCTCAAAATATTTGGCTGTCCAGTGTTTATTCATATACCGAAAGAGAAAAGAAACAAGCTGGAACCCTTCGAAAATAAGGGAATATTTGTGGGATAATGTGAGGTATCCAAGTCTTTCATAATCTACATACCTGGTCACCTCCATATTGAGATCAACAGGGGCATGGCCTTTGATGAAGAAGCAGCACTTAAGAAATCAAGAAGATGTCAGCTTGAAGAAATGTATGAAGAGGAACCTGTAAATCCCAGGACTACAGAATCTGTGAGGGAAGTTCCCAGAACAGCAGAACCTGTAAGGGAAGTCGTAACTTCCCCTCATGAGGAGACTCCTGAAGATCATGATATAACAGAAGTTCAAGAACCTCCTCAAATTACCTTCTCCCATAAAAGAAAGCCTGCTTGGGCAAGAGAGCTTATAAAAGATGGAGATAAGTATGGTGTTCCAGAAGGAACCACAAGACAGGTGAAAAGACCAAATCCATTCTCCAGTTACACGGCTTTGATGTGCAATATACTTGATGAAGAACCTACATGCTTTGAAGAGGCCATTCAAAATAAGGAATGGGCAGATGCCATGACAGAGGAATACCAATCCATAATAAATAATGATGTATGGGAAATAGTTCCCAGACCAAAAAGTAAGTATGTGGTATTATAAAAATGACTCTTCAAAATAAAACATGTTGTTGATGGAAGTATTGAGAAATATAAAGCAAGATTTGTCGCTCGTGGATTTTCCCAGAAGGAAGGCATTGACTATGAAGATGCATTCACTCATGTGGCTAGATACACTTCGATCAGAACCATTATAGCTCTTGCTGCCAATATGAAATGGAAGCTGCACCAGATGGACGTGAAGACATCTTTCCTGAATGGTGTTATCGAAGAGGAAGTGTATATAGAGAAACCCCAAGGATTTGAGGTTGAAGACAAGAAGTCTCATGTTTGTCGATTGAAGAAAGCCTTATATGGATTGAAGCAATCTCCCAGAGCTTGGTATGGCTGTATAGACATTTTCTTGACGAGATTAGGATTTACCAAGAGTAAAGAAGACTCAAATATCTACTTCAAAATTATGGATAATGAACCAGTAATATTACTATTGTATGTGGATGACTTATTCTTAACTGGAGAAGAAAATCTCATCGATGAATGTAAACAGAGACTTGGCGCAGAATTTGAAATGAAATACCTTGGTCTAATGGATTACCTCTTAGGCCTTGAGGTATGGCATAGTCCAGAAAGAATCTTCCTTAACCAAGGGAAGTACACGGTCGAAATCTTAAAAAGATTCGACATGATAGAATGCAAGTCCATGAATACACCCATGGAAGTGAAGTTGAAGCTGCTGGTCCATACTTCGTCAGACTTGATAGATGCCACACTATACAAACAGATTATTGGATCGTTGATGTACCTGATGAACACCAGACCAGACATCTGTTTTGCAATGAACACCTTGAGTCAGTTTCTGGTAGAGCCCAGACATGTTCACCTAGTGGCTGCAAAACATGTGATGAGGTACCTTAAAGGTACAATGGATTATGGTCTCAACTATGATGGAGATCGTGACTTCACATTGAGTGGATATACTGATGCAGATTGGGCAGGAAGCGTTGCAAACAAAAAAAGCACTTCTGGATGTTGTTTTAGTTTGGGATCAGCCATGATCTCGTGGCAGAGTAGGAAGCAATCTAGTATTGCTCTCAGCACAGAGGAAGCAAAGTACATTTCCGCATATTCTGCTAGCTGTGAAGCTATATGGCTTCGAAAGTTGTTGGCTGGCCTATTTGACTTGGAGATGAGAGAAACTGTGATTCTATGTGACAACCAAGGCTGCATAAAGATGACAGAGAATCATGTATTCCACAACAGGTTGAAGCACATAGAAATCCGCTATCATTTCATCCGCGACATGGTACAGAGAGGAGCCTTGAAGCTCTAGTGCATTAGCACGGATGAACAGGTTACTGACGTGTTGACCAACCTCTATCTCATGTAAAGTTTGAACACTTTCGAGATAAGATTGGTATAGTCCGAAAGGACCCTCCCTAAAAGGGGGAGTATATATTTATTCCTTGCTTCTGACCTCTCTGTTAGACGTAAAGCAATATGAGTCATTGCTTCTGACCTCGCTGTTAGATGTAAAGCATGACGCTGTGTGTTCCTTTCTTTTGACCTCGTTGTTAGATGTAAAGCTAGATGAGTCATTGCTTCTGACCTTGTTGTTAGACGTAAATCATGACGCTGTGTGTTCCTTGCTTCTGACCTCGCTGTTAGACGTAAAGCAAGATGAGTCATTGCTTCTGACCTTGTTGTTAGACATAAAGCATGACGCTGTGTGATTCCTTGCTTCTGACCTAGTTGTTAGACGTAAATCAAGATGATTCCTCGCTTCTGACCTCGTTCTTAGACATAAAGCAAGATGATGATGTGTTCCTTGCTTCTGACCTAGTTGTTAGACATAAAGAAAGATGATTCCTTGCTTCTGACCTCGTTGTTAGACGTAAAGAAACATATGACTGACACTGAGCTACCAACTTAACCGTTGTGACATTGAGCCAGTGTAGTATTGTGATGTGCCAGCCTAGTGTTGTGATGAGGTATCATTTTTACTGATACATTTTGATGCAGATGGTGATGGCATTCCTTCAAGAATGATGATGATGCCGATGAAGAAAACTTCTGATGACTCGTAAATATGCTAGCCAATGTTTCAAGATGATATTGACGATACTGTCCTCCTGATGCCACTAATGATGCAGACCTCTCTTGCATGATGTTGTTGAAGAAGACCCTTCTTGTTAAGGGGGAGTGTTGAAATAATGTAACTTTGAAGAGTATTCTTATTATTATTGTTATTTTAATCATTGGATTAATCCCCATTGTGGATTAATCATGTTGGTAATTGTATTAGGACCAAATCCCCTTTTGTGGATTGGTCATCGGACAATTGTAATAGGAAGAATAAGAAGACGGCCCCAATAGTTATTATTGAGACCCAGAATTAAATTAAAGGTGGATTTACCCACCCAGAGTGAGAGATCGGCCCTGCCAGTGAAACCCTTTCACACGTGCCAGTCTTGTATATATAGGGAGGCTAGCGCCTCACTTTAATACACAACTCACTTGCTCATTCTCTTATGAGGCAAGCTGCAATTACTAGTTGGAGAGAGGAGAAGAAGAGTGGCGCATCTTTTGGGGAGGACTATCTGTATTGGTTTAAGTTATCTCTTGAACATTGTATTGGAAATTTATGATAAGGAAATTTTTGCTGGGTTTTCTTCCCCTAGAGGGTTTCCCAGGATAAATGTTGTGTCTCTTGTGAATGTGTATTTCTCAGTGATCTTGTTCTTATGATGCTCTTATCTATTGAAATGCAAAGAACTATAATAATGGAATAAACATTAACAGATACTACAAATATTTTTCTTCAATAATTCGAAAGAAGCAAAACATACTGGTAGAGTTGTCCTACCTGATTTGAAACCGTCTTCAATTTCATTGCCAACATATGGTTGTAATTCAGCGCAAGCAATAGGGTCTTCAAGCGCATGAACAAAATGTTGTGACATCTTGTCATTATGCTCCATTGATCTAGCGTGGCTTTACATAAGCACAAATTCTTTTTCTTCGATGATGATTTTAGGATTTTCTTTCAGCAATTTGAAAGAAGAAAAGCATAGAGGTAAGGAATTCCCTTCAGCTGATTCAATACTTTCTTCTTTGTAATTGTGATATGCAGCCTGATTTCTTTCATTATACTGATGAAAAGGAACATTCTATGATAGATAACATGTGGTTAATTGTTCCAGGGGGTCAACATCGTAATCATCATATTCATCATATATAGGCAAATCATTAACATATTCCATGTCATCTACCACGAACAAACTTAGAACATCAACCTGTTCTTCAACAAGTTGTTTTTCGCACTCATATTCTTGACTATCTACAAATGAATACATAAAACGATCAGCCCTCTGCTCATCATGGGATGGATCAACACCTCCTCTTTCAACAAGTGGGATGTAATTTTTTGCAAAATCATTAGCATTGGAAACTTCAAGAGGACCTATGATATTGTCAATTCTATGCTCAAGATTCCAATSAACTATTTTHTGTTCATATTCACTTTCATGTCCTTGAACATTCAACCCCTCATTTTGGGTTTGTTTACATGCTTGGATGTTGTGTTGAATGTCCTGAGCATCACTAAACATTTGTTGTAAGGACCCAGGTCTTCTTTCCATCAGGAGGAAAGAAAAATCTGGATGAAGAGTAGTTGCATAATGGAGCATGGCAGCAGCTTCAGAGGGTTGAATTTCTTTGGACAAATTATAATAGACGCTAGAAAACTTTCTACTAAATACATAAATAGATTCATTGCTGCGTCTTTTCAAGGCGTAAAACTCAATGAGTTGCAGCTCTAAGGATTTCTCCTTGCCCCAAAATTTAAAAAAAAACTTCTTCAATTCCACCCATGACCTGATGGTTTCTGGGTGTAAGTGTTTGAACTAGTGTTTGGTGTCTCCTTTCAAGGATTGAGAAAAAATCTCATACACACATCATTGTGGTCAATCTCGAATAAATCTATAAAATTCTCAAACCCTTGAATGTGCTTTTCAACAGATATGATACCCGATTCTCCATCGAGCATAGGTAGGAACTCATAGTAATTTGGAGGGAAATCATGAAGGGTTTGGGGTAGCTTTAAGGGTATATATCTATGTCGGGCCTTAGGGGGTGTTGGGCCAAGAACAGTGGGAGAGACATTGGTCTGAGTCTCACGGGATTCATCAACTTGGTCATTGTCATTGCGTGGCCTAGGTGAAACCCTTTTATCAGAACCAACGACAAGGCGAGGGTATGCATGTGCAACGTATAGAGGAGGAAATATAATTTTAAGTCTTTCATGATCATTATTAAGATACAATAGGTAAAAGAAAGTTCATTTGTCATTTTCAAGGAAGGAGCAGAGGCAACTTAAAATGAAAACTAAAATGCTTTGTAAGAAGTCCCATTTTGAGTACCTGTTTTCCCTCATGATTCCCTTCCTTGCCCCTGTCAAGGGGTTTCATCTTTCAGTGAAGTTTCTGTCTCGCGCTTGAAGTATTGAGAGTAGGGTCGCCGCTTGGAAATTCAGGATTCTTTTATCAGTGGAGTCGCCTTCGAACCGAAGTGGAGTTGCCAGAGCAGGAATACAACCAATGTTTTCCTAAGTGTCTGCCGCTCTCAGACCCTAGAACTCAACCATGTCGTTCTTCCTAGGGAAAATTTTTAAATTTCGTCCCCGGCAATGGCGCTAGAATGTTATCACTCTGTAAATTTTGTTCGGCTGAATAGACAGACGATAGAGGTAACTGTTTCAACCAGCTTTAGAGCTGAGGCACTAGCTTGCTCAACTCAGAGAGGGATCTATCGTGTCACTTGATACATCTATGGAAATCGATGGCTAGAATTTGTTTGTTTTGGGGTTTTAATAAATTTGTTGAAGAGATGAAGATGAACTTTGGGCTATGGGGTCAAGAATGTAGGATTCATTTCCAAATCGTGAAAAAAATCAAGAGGAAAAGGCTAAATGAGGAAGTGACTTCTGAGTTTATGCTTGAAAATTTTAGATGGTATCAAAAGAAAAGAAACACACAACTATTATCAGAGCATTGTTGTAATGAATTATGAAATGGTTTAGAAGAGATGAACATAGTCTAAATCACCAAGCCAAGAGAATTGAATAATGAATTCTGGACTTTTAGTTTCTCAATTTAGACAGAAGAAAGAAAAATGAAAATACAAAATAACAGGAATCACACACTATGAGAGAAAACGAGATTCATAACACCACCAATTAGAATCTTTTCATAAAAAGTCCCAAAATCTACCTCTACACCCATGTATTCATTCCAGCCCCAGAGATTTATAAAGTTTTCCTGCACAGAGGGAAGGCTCCTCTTTTCTCCATGATTCTATACTCGTGAGGCCAAGCATATATAGAGGAATTTCATATGGAATTTAAAATGTTCTGACTTCCTCATAATTCTAAAAATAGATACAAGTTACAAAACAAAAAGGAAGAAAAATTGTATTATTTAAAGGGATCATTAGTAATCGGTCTATCATATCAGGACTCCCTTCTCTTAAGCTGACATCTGTCCAAAACTATCTGAAATACACCAAAATTTTACCTGAGGATTCACCTCAGCTTGGCGATTTCCTCCTCCAGGGTACTCCACCAATCGAAATTTTCCTCGACGCTCTCTATCATCTCAGTTTTGGCCTCTGATTTCCTCCTTTTTCTCCTCTTCTTATCTGCGGTTGGGTGGAAGGTGTTGTCTGCGTGTTCATTTATGACAAGATCCCTCATAATGGGGTTTAATTTTACTCCCGACTCTGTCTCAGTTTCAGTTTCGGTATGAAATTTAATCGCCAGCATCTGCAAGACCCATCTTTCATTATTACTTATTGACCTGCCTAGTACCTTAGTTGAGAACCCAGTCATGCCAGACACCATTTTATGGGTATTATCCATGCCTTTCGGACTTCGTAGAGACCTTGATTTGGACACCCTTTGAGTTTACAGAATTCAGGAGCACAAGCCGAGCTTGTTTTTCTTACGCATAAGATGGCAATTTCCCAGAATAGGATAAAATGATTCATATCTGAGATTTGATGGTTTGTGTACTTTGCTCACGAATTACTGTCACAGTACCTTGGTGTTCCATGCTTCATCAATCCACTTCGAATGATGAGCCTCGAGTTAGTTATGCGGCGGCGTCCTTTTGGTACGTCATCTGGGAAAGTACCTGGACCAATGATGTGAGGTGATCTGACCAACCGCCATCCTCCCCGCGAGATGTCGACATGACGTTTTGAACCACGTGACATTGGGGCCATAGGAAAAGTGGTTTTAGGGAATCCGTTGTCTCCCCCGATGCGTGTGTAAGAGCGCCACGCGTTCCCCATCAAAACTATAGTAGTTATCCCCAGTCTGCCTTCGCAATGTTAAGTTTTGTGTTATTTGTTTGTCCGATGTAGGCTTCGACTGTAGATCTAAGATTCTTCAAGATCGAAAGCCCGCCAAGATAATCCCTTCCCACTTCCGCTACATTCGTTCATACGCCATGGAATATAGCCGAGTGCCCTGAACTATTGCGCCTCTATTATGGTATAACGTCTCACTAAACTTCAGAAATTTTTAGATCCCGATAAAAATTGTTAGGGTGATAAGAGGTTACAAGCATTCTTTATTCATTTGGAAATAATTGTATAAAGTTAAAAGTCATTTTCATTGTGTAGATATTCTATGTTTTATTTCAAGTTGTATAAATATCTTTAATGAGCATTGTTGAAATTACTAATACAACTGAGAGGGGGGGGGGTGAATCAGTTGTCTTTGAGTTTAAACAATAATAAGTCTATTAAAACATTCTTAATATTTCTTCAAGTTATCATCAACATTATACAACATATGGATAGTAAAAGTAAAAAGCATCAGTCACACATAAGGTATACACAGAGACATATTTTCACGAGGAAACCCATAAAGGGAGAAAACCTCTTCTTCTTCGAAATGATAGGCAGTCTTTTAAGTTCTGTACATCATCTTTAATTGAGAACCAACTCAATGTGAGGTTGCTACCTCTATTTTACAAGCTGCAACTTGTTTGAGAGCACCAACTCTCTAGTTTCTCTAGCACCCACTAGAAGGAAGCACCAACTCCCTGGTTTCTCTAGCATCCACTAGAAGGAAGCACCAACTCCCTATATGTTCCAGCACCAACTAAATGAAATCACCAACTTCCAGTTACATAGGCTCCAACCTGTATAACGGAGAACACTTGTTCTCCCTTGAACCACCCTACCACCTTGGTCTCTCTGGCTGCACCAGATGGAAGCTACAACTTCCTGTGTTCAAGCTCCCACTTGAACCTCTGAGGACAACAGTCCTCCCAAGCACCTCCCAACCTCCCTAGAACATAAATGAACATATAAACATTCAAATACACAGATACATCAATTCTTACCAATATTTATTTGTTCTGTACATTTGGTCATCTTCTAACTATTCTGCAATTCATTTCTTCCTCTGTTTGTTCAGCAAATCTGCTCTGCATCAACTTGTTCTGTCATTCTGTTCTTCTTCAACTTGTTCTGTTATTCTACTCTGTGTTTCATCTTACACTGAACATATTCTCAATCTCATACTGCACATCATCTCATATTCCTTTTCTTACAGTTTCATTCTTTTCTCATACAGAACAACCAACCCTCCACAGTCTGTCTCATTTTCTTTTATACACGTATCCACGGCGGTTGCACTTCGCATTTCCTTTGGAAAAAGAAAGATAACTATCCAAGTAACTAAAATGCCAACTGATTGGCAATCATGAGTCCATTTCACTAACATATTCGTAATTGAGGAGTTAACTGTGAGAGAGAACAGTAACCCTCCGATCTTTGTTCAAATTCACCTGCACTGTTGGATTGGCTTCATGAGATCTTGCATTCATTTCCTTTAAATTGGTTTTCAACATTTCGGCAATCGTGTGTTGAGTGTCTTGACACTTCATTTCCCGATCTCCGAAATTCTGATACAGAATTTTTCTGCACTATCTCCTTCCCCAATATGACTATGGTCATAACCAAGCGCCTATGCAAAAAGTGCTTTCGCGATTTCTCATTTCGTGATTTTCAACACTATGCTCCATTGACCCCAAGTCAGCGAAATTTTGATCACTTGCCACATGTCCTATGATTCGATGGTCCAGATGTGATCTTGATTCAATGGCTATGATTGAATCGCAATTTTGCAATTTCGACATTCTTGTTGCATTGGGTTCTTTGCCTCTCCATGTCGCGATTCGCGAAACTCCAATATGGAGTTAGATCAACGGTCCAGATATGATCTCTATTCAATGGATGCGATTAAATCACGATTTCTCATATCGCGATTTTGACATCCTTGATGTCCAGTATTTTTGTCACTTCAAAGTCCCGATTCACTAAACTCCGACATGGGGTCGGATCAACGGTCCAGATCTGATCTCGATTCAATGGCTGCGATTAAATCGTGATTTCGCATATCATGATATCGAGATTCCTGATGTTAATAAAATTTGACATCTCCAACTCTCGATCCACGAAACTCCGACATAGACTGAGATCAACGGTCCAGAGTCAACCTTGATCTGACGGCTCATATTAATTCGCAATTTTTCATATCGCGATTACGCCCGCTTCTCCTTGTACCTTAAAGGACGTGCGAGTTCTTCTTGATCCAACGATGGTCGGATCCTGCGCTTGGATCTAACGCCTGAGATCTGTCCTCCTCTTCAATGATCTCTTCTTGTCTACATTCAGATCTAACGACCATCGTTCTTTCGAGAATTTTGAATGGATCCAACAATCAGAAATGCTTCTCAAGCTTTACGGGACTTCAATCATTCGATCAACCTGAACTTATATTATGTTTTCTTGATTGCGTTGCCTTCAATCATTCGATCTTCCTCAACTTATGCCATCTTCATTGTTGTACTTTCCATCAATGACAAGCATTCACTATCTGTTAAATATTTTCCATTCGTTGTATGTTAAATATTTGCCAACAATCTCCCCCTTTGCCATTGATGGCAACACAAGCACCCACATGCATTCGGATCTCCTCTCCCGAATTTATCTTCTATTTTCATGATTGTGTTGCCTTCAATCATTCGATCTTCCTGAACTTATGCCATCTTCATTGTTGTACTCGCCATCAATGACAAACATTCACTGTCTGTTAAATATTTGTCATTCATTGTCTATTAAATATTTTCCAACAATATCCCCCTTTGGCATTGATGGAAACACAAGCACCCACATGCATTCGGATCTCCTCTTCCGAACTCTTTTCTCCCCCTTTGACATCAATGTCAAAGAAGAAACATTCTTCCCCTGATCTGTTGCAAAACATACTCCCCCTGTCAACTATAAGCATCTTGGAAATACACTAGATATTCAAAAAGTACTTCCCCTAACCAGGTGAATAGATTAGACACAAGAGATTATAACCCCCAACTTTTGACGAAGATATTCAAAAGGGGTCGCTGCTAATGGTTTAGTAAAGATATCAGAAATTTGTTCTGTAGAAGATATATAATTCAGTTGAACAATTCTGTTTGTAACTTGTTCTCTGAGAAAATGGTACTTGATTGGAATATGCTTAGTCTTGGAATGAAGAACATGATTCTTAGAGACACTAGTGGCACTGGTGTTATCACAATGAATTGGAATGGGATCAGTGTAATTTACCTTCAGATATGCAAGAGTTTGTATCATCCATAAAATTTGTGTGCAGCAAGTAGCAGCAGCAATGTATTCTGCCTCTATAGTGGATAATGAAATGGATCCTTTCTTTTTACTAAGCCATGCAACTAATGAGTCACCCAGAAAAAATGCTCCTCCACTGGTGCTTTTTCTCTCATCAACACAGTTTGCCCAGTCTGCATCTGAATAAGCAGTTAACTGGAAATTCTGATTTCTAGGATACCACAGACCATAAGTCATTGTTCCCTTCAAGTATTTAAATATCCTTGTGACAGCTACCAAATGACTTTTCTTAGGAGCAGACTGAAAACGACCTACCATTCCAACAACTTGCATTATATCAGGACATGATGCTGTGATGTACAAAAGACTGCCTATTATGGAGAGATATGTCCTTTGATCAACATTAGGTGAGATATCATCTTTACTCAGCTTGCAACCAACCACCATAGGTGTGCTAACTGTTGAGGAATCTTCCATCTGAAATTTCTTCAACATCTCTTTCAAATATTTTTCTTGAGAAATAAAAATTCATTCAGAGATTTGTTTTACTTGTAGACCAAGAAAGTATGACAGTTCTCCTATCATGGACATTTCAAATTCTATTTTCATAGAATTAGCAAACCACTGGACAGATGATTCATTAGTACAGCCAAAAATAATATCATCTACATAAACCAAAACAACTAGTAAATTATCACCTTCAGACTTAATGTAAAGGTTACTGTCAACAGTACATTTCTTGAACCCTTTTTCTTGTAGAAATTTGTCCAGTCTATAATACCAAGCTCGTAGTGCTTGTTTTAGTCCATATAAGGCCTTCTTCATCTTACAAACAAAATTAGGATTATTTGCCAAAGAGAATCCTTCAGGTTGCTCCATATATACTTATTCCTCTAGATCTCCATTAAGAAATGCTGACTTAACATCCATCTGATAAACTTTGAAGTTCTTATGACATGAATAAGCAAGAAATATTCTGATAGCTTCCAATCTTGCCACTGGTGAAAAAGTTTCATCAAAGTCATGACCTTCAACTTGTGCATATCCCTTATAGACCAATCTGGCTTTATTTCTAACAACTTGTCCTTTTTCATTGATTTTATTCTTGAACACCCATTTGGAACCTATTACATTCTTATCTTCAGGTCTAGGGACAAGCTCCCAAGTATTGTTCTTCTTAATCTGATCAAGCTCTTCATTCATTGCTCTAATCCAATTATCTTCCTGGCTAGCTTCCTCAAAAAATTTAGGCAGTCATAGATAAAAAGGCAACATGAGATTGTTCTAAGTCTTTAATCAATTTCCTTCTTGTCTGAACTCATTCATTTATATCCCCAATTATCTGATTTTCAGGATGATTCTTTCTAATAATTTTGAGAGGTGATTTTTCTTCTTTCTGCTTATTTGTGTCAGTTTGAATATTCATATCTTCATCTGATCCAGACTCTTCTCTTTCTGATCCTTGGACCTATTCATCTTCATATTCAACTGTATCTTCTGTTCTTGGTTCAACACTGCTTACATTTCTGACTGGGATTTCTTCATCAACTTTTATATCTATACAATCAACTAGTTTGTGCAGTCTCTTATTGTATCATATGTACCCTTTACTATTTGTAGCATAACCCAAGAAGATACCTTCATTATCCCTGTCATCATATTTTCCAATATTTTCATCATTGTTCTTGATATAACATGTACTTCCGAAAACTTTAAAATTATTGATTGAAGCAGGTCTTCCAAACCAAAGTTCATAAGGGGTCTTGTCACTGTGTGGTCTGAGATGAGATTTGTTAAGGATATGAACAGCTGTATGAATTTCTTCCACCCAATATGTCTGAGGTATGTTCCTTTCATTTATCATTAATCTTGCCATTTGTTGTACTGACCTATTCTGCCTCTCAACAACTCCATTTTTCTGTGGAGTCCTTGGAATTGTGTACTCTCTTTTGATCCCATGCTTATCACAAAACTCTTTGAAGTTCCCTGAACTGAACTCTCCTCCTCTATCAGACCTTACTGCCTTTAATCTGTTTCCTGTTTGATTCTCAGTCAGAGCCTTAAATACTTTGAATTTTTCAAATGCTTCAGATTTTTCTTTCAGAAAGGCAACCCAAGTTAGTCTAGAATAGTCATCAATAATCAACATAAAGTAATTTTCTTTTCCTGTCCCTTCTTTCCTTGATGGACCATAAAGATCCATATGTACTAACTGGAGAGGTTTTTCTGTTGAGGGAAAGTTTTTAGATTTGAACTAAGTGCTAGTAAGCTTTCCTATCTGACAGGATTTACAAACAGAGTCATATGGCTTTGATATCTTCGGAAGATCTTTTACTGCCCCATTGTTTCTAAATTTGATTATGTGATCAAAATTTAGGTGACCAAGTCTCCTATGCTACAACCAACTTTCATCATATTTTCTTAAGTTGCATTCTTCTTCTTCTTCTTTTAGAACATAGACATTGTGTTTTGTTCTTATACCTTTTGCAACTAGTTGACCTAAATCCACAGTTTTTATTCTACAGTCTTTAGAGGTAAATACAACTTCACACCCTCAGTCACAGACTTGACTAACACTAAGCAGATTATGTTTTAAGTCTTCTACAAGCAACACATCTTGAGCTTTTCTTTTTCCGTTACACAAATTTACAATTCCTTTACCTTTTATCTTTCCTGTTGCATCATTTCCAAAAGTTACATTCCCTGATTTGCTATCACTTAGAGTTAGAAACTTACTTTTGTCTCCAGTCATGTGTTTGTAGCATCCACTATCAATATACCAGGGATTCTTTTTCCTTTGAGATGATAGCACTAGTCCACACTTGTCATCTACTTTCTTCTTCCAAACTTTGACATTTTCAATAGTGGGGATCAAATCTGAATTGTATTTCCTTAAGTGACAGTCTTCATCTTTATGACCATAATTATGACAGTTGTAACATTCTGGTTTATTGAATAATAGATCATAATGATTGTTATGCACATATCTGTTGTTGTGTTTCACCTATGTCCTTCTCCCAGTCATCACATGATTTATAATCTGTGATTGTTTGTTGCTTGGCTGTCTCAATCTTTGTTGTGGAAGATAGTTATTCATTGAATATCTTGATTGTTCATATCTAAATCTTAAAGAACAGTTTATAGCTTTGTGACCAAAATTAGAGCAGAGGAAAAAATAACCATAGAAAAAATCTTTGTACCTTGAAAATATCTGTCTTCTTTAAAGAGGTCGACTTCTGTCATGCCAATGAGATTTCTGGTCTACAAATTCAGTTCTGGGGCTTTTCCTTTCATTTCTTCTTGGTGGTTGATTTTCCTTCTTTGTTTCTATAGAGTGATTGTTATCAATGTTTGAGGATTTGACAAACTTGATAGATTCTATATTACTTGTATGATCACTACTCGATCCTTCTTCATATCCCAATCCAACTTTCAACTTTGAATTTCTTTGCTGATTTAGAATGGAGGTTAATTCTTCTGAGGCTTTAATACTTGGCATATTTTGATGATATAATCCTTTAAATTTCTCCATTTCTTTTCTAGTTTTTACTATCTCTTCTTCTAAGCCTTCAACCCTGACTTTCTTCTCTGACAATTGTTGTTTTAGTATGTCTTCTATTTTCTTTGCCTCTTCTAATTCCACTTTCAGCAGAGCAAAGTTTTCATTGGGTTTTATATTGTCTTTCTCGAACTGTGTCAACAATTGTTTTTGCTTTCTGTTCTTAGTTCTGAGTCTGTCAATTTCTTCCAGTGCACTGATTAGTTCTCCTTCCAAATCAACCACAGCTTCTTCATCATTCTCATCATTGTTTGTTCTTTTATTATCATAATCCTCCTTGGCCATAAGCATGAAATCATTTGCCTTATCTTCACAGGATGAGTCACTATCGGTGTCTTCTGAGGAATTGTCATTATTTGCAACCAAACTTTTCTTCTTATTATATTTCTTGTATT
>ML794285.1:297742-307989 GCA_009831015.1 Picea engelmannii
GAATATACCTCAAAGGAGTTCGTAAACTTCTGTAGAGATGTTGGGATCAAGAGGGAACTCACTACTCCCTATAATCCCCAACAAAACGGTGTAGCTGAAAGGAAGAACAGAACAATTATGGAAGCTGTAAAGACCATGATTCACAATCAAGATCTTCATATGTGCTTATGGGCAGAAGTAGCAATGGCAGTTGTTTATGTGCAGAACTAATTATCCCATAGTGCACTTGGGTTCAAGACCCCGGAAGAGATGTTCACCGGAAAGAAGCCTAAGGTAAGCCATCTCAAAATATTTGGCTATCCAGTGTTTAGTCATATACCAAAAGAGAAAAGAAACAAGTTGGAACCCTCTAGAAAGAAGGGAATATTTGTGGGATACTGTGAGGTCTCCAAGGCCTTCAGAATCTACATACCTATTCACCGCCACATTGAAATCAGTAGGGACATGACATTTGATGAAAAAGAAACACTTAAGAAATCAAGAAGATGCCATCTTGAAGAAGTATATGAAGAGGAACCTGTAAATCCCAAGATTTCAGAATCCATGAGGGAAGTTCCCAGAGCTGCAGAACCTGTAAGGGAAGTCGTAACTTCCCCTAATGAAGAGACTCCTGAAGACCACGATATAACAGAAGTTCAAGAACCTCCTAAAATGACCTTCTCCCATAAAAGAAAGCCTGCTTGGGCAAGAGAGCTTATTCAAGATGGAGAGAAGTATGGTGTTCCAGAAGGAACCACGAGATAGGTGAAAAGACCAAAGCCATTCTCCAGTTACATGGCTTTAATGTGTAATCTACTAGATGAAGAGCCTACATGCTTTGAGAAGCCATTCAAAAGAAGGAATGGGCAGATTCCATGACAAAGGAATACCAATCCATAATAAAGAATGATGTATGGGAAATAGTTCCCAAACCAAAAAGTAAGGATGTGGTATCATCAAAATGGCTTTTCAAAATAAAACATGCTGCCGATGGAAATATTGAGAAATATAAAGCAAGATTTGTCGCTCGTGGCTTTTCCCAGAAAGAAGGCATTGACTGTGAAGAGACATTCACTCCTATGGCCAAATACACTTCGATTAGGACCATCATAGCTCTTGCAGCTAAGATGAAGTGGAAGCTGCACCAGATCAACGTGAAGACAACTTTCCTAAACGGGGTCATCGAAGAGGAAGTGTATATAGAGCAACCCCAAGGATTTGAGGTTGAAGACAGGAAGTCTCATGTATGCAGATTGAAAACAGACTTATATGGATTGAAGCAAGCTCCCAGAGCTTGGTATGGTCGTATAAACAGTTTCTTGACGAGCTTAGGCTTTACCAAGAGTAAAGCAGACTCAAATCTCTACTTCAAAATTATGGATAATGAACCAGTAATATTACTATTGTATGTGGATGACTTATTCTTAACTGGAGAAGAAAAGCTCATCACTGAATCTAAAAAGAGACTTTCCAGAGAATTTGAAATGAAAGACCTTGGCCTAATGCATTACTTCTTAGGTATTGAGGTATGGCAGAGTCCATAAAGGATCTTCCTTAACCAAGGGAAGTACACAGTCGAAATCTTAAAAATATTGGACATGCTAGAATGTAAGTCCATGAATACACCCATGGAAACAAAGCTGAAGTTGTTGGTCGATACTTCGTCAGACTTGATAGATGCCACACTGTACAGACAGATTATTGGATCATTGATGTACCTGACGAACACCAGACCAGACATTTGTTTTTCAGTGAACACCTTGAGTCAGTTTCTGGTAGAGCCCAGACGTGTTCACCTAGTAGCTGAAAAACATGTGATGAGGTACCTTAAAGGTACAATGGATTATGGACTCAGCTATGATGGAGATCATGACTTCACATTGAGTGGATATACTGATGCAGATTGGGTAGGAAGCGTTTCAGACATAAAAATCACTTTCGGATGTTGTTTCAGTTTGGGATCAGCCATGACCTCATGGCAGAGTAGGAAGCAATCCAATATTGCTCTCAACATAGAGAAAGCAGAGTACATTGCCGCATGTTCTGCTAGTTGCGAAGCTATATGGCTTCAAAATTTGTTGACTGGCCTATTTGACTTGGAAATGAGAGCAACCGTGATTCTATGTGACAACCAAAACTGCATAAAGATGACAGAGAATCCTATATTCCACGACAGGTCGAAGCACATAGAGACCCGCTATAATTTCATCTGTGACATGGTACAGAGAGGAGCCTTGAAGCTCCAGTACATTAGCACATATGAACAGGTTGTTGATGTGTTGACCAAACCTCTATCTTGTGTAAAGTTTGAACACTTTCAAGATAAGCTTGGTATAGTCCGAAAGGACCCTCCCTGAAAGGGGGAGTATATATATATTCTTTGCTTCTAACCTCGTTGTTAGATGTAAAGCAAGATGATTCATTGCTTCTGACCTCGCTGTTAGACGTAAAAAAAGATAAGTCATTTCTTCTGACCTCGCTGTTAGACGTAAAGCAAGACGTTGTGTGTTCCTTGCTTTTGACCTCCCTGTTAAACGTAAAGCAAGATGATTCATTTCTTTTGACCTCGCTATTAGACGTAAAGCAAGACGTTGTGTGATTCATTGCTTTTGACTTAGTTGTTAGACGTAAAGCAAGATGATTCATTGCTTCTGACCTCATTGTTAGACATAAAGCAAGATGATGATGTGTTCCTTGCTTCTGACCTAGTTGTTAGAAATAAAGCAAGATGATTCCTTGCTTCTGACCTCTTTGTTAGACGTAAAGTAAGATGATGATGTGTTCCTTGCTTCTAACCTAGTTGTTAGACATAAAGCAAGATGATTATGTATACCTTGCTTCTGACCTTTTTCTTAGACGTAAAGCAAGATGATGATGTATACCTTGCTTCTGACCTAGTTGTTAGACATAAAGCAAGATGTGACTGACACTGAGCTACCAGCTTATCAGTTGTGACATTGAACCAGTGTAGTACTGTGATGTACCAGCCTAGTGTTGTGATGAGGTATCATTTTTATTGATACATATTGATGCAGATGATGATGGCATTCTTTCGAAAATGATGATGTTGCTGATGAAGAAAACTTTTGATGACTCGTAAATTTGTCAGCCAATGTTCCAAGATGATATTGACGATACTGTCCTCCTGATGCCACTGATGATGTAGACCTCTCTCGCCTTATGTTGTTGAAGAATACCCTTCTTGTTAAGGGGGAGTGTTGAAATAATGTAACTGCGAAGAGTATTCTTATTATTATTGTTATTTTATTCATTGAATTAATCCCCATTGTGGATTAATCATGTTGGTAATTGTATTAGGACCAAATCCCCTTTTGCGGATTAATCAACAGACAATTGTAATAGGAAGGATAAGAAGTCGGCCCCAACAGTTATTATTGAGGCCCAAAATTAAATTAAAGGTGGGTTTACCCACTCAGAGTGAGAGGTTGGCCCTACCAGTGAAGACCCTTCACACGTGCCAGTCTTATATAGAGAGAGAGGTTATTGCCTCACTTATCACACAACTCACTTGCTCATTCTTAAGAGGCAAGCTGCAACTTACCAGTTAGAGAGAGGGAGAAGAGTGGCACATCTTTTGGAGAGGACTATCTGTATTGGTCTGAGTTATCTCTTGACATTGTATTGGCAATTTATGATAAGGAAGTTTTTGTTGGGTTTTCTTCCCCCTAGAGGGTTTCCCAGGATAAATTTTGTGTCTCTTGTGAATGTGTATTTCTCAGTGATCTTGTTCTTATGTTGCTCTTATCTATTGAAATGCAAAGAACTATAATAATGGCATAAACATTAACATGTATGCCAGCATGCATGCACAATAGGGGCCCTGTTGTGCATGCATGCTGGCATACGCATGCTTGTTAGTGTTCTACATTTTCATTGTTGTGTAAATGTTATACACAACAATGCAAATGTATAACAACCTCAGGCCTATGTATGCCAACATGCATACACAACAAGGCCCCTGTTGTGCATGCTTGTTGGCATACACAGGCCTGCAATGTTATACATTTGTTGAGAAGAGGGGAATTTGGGTATGTTGTGTAGTCTCTTGGGCATACACAACAGTGTCACTGTTGTGTATGAGCCTATTGTGTATGCACGTGGGAATACACAACAGTTGTAACTGCTATGTATGCGTCCTGTTGTGTATTCTTGTATTCTTGAAATGCAAGTTAATTTCAAAGATATAGAGTAGTTTGTTGTAGCCCTAATGGGTGTATCTTTAAGTTATGACAACAATAAGATATCCTTGGCAAAAAAAGACGCCCTAGTGGCTCAAGCAACTATTAGAGCATAGAATTGATTCCACTTCAAACAATTTGAAAATCTCATAAAATCACGTTACCCAATGCAAGCAATTTTATTTCTCCAATGCAAAATTCAGATTAGTGCCTTTAAAATATTGGGTAAATGGAGTCTTGGATGTAAGAGTTAGATCCACAATATCCCCAGGGGTGTGTTGTCGTCCTTATACACACTTGCAAATGTGAGCTAAGTCCGGCTCACTTAGTGTGTCCTTGGAGGCACAATGCCTAGGTTCACAGCCCAGCTGTCACTTTGACCAGAAACTCTTTTGTCTAGGCTTACTCCTAGGGAAGCCAAAGGGGGTAGACCTTAGTTACTAGATCTGTTAAAGTTAAGTTCTAGGAGTTAGTTTTAATTGTTTACAAGGTTTTGGAGATTCTAATCCTAAGATGTTAAGGCAACAATGCAAGATGCAAGGGTTAGCATGTAAAGAAAGCCTTTTCCCTAGGTCAACTAAGACTAGTGCCTAAAGATTGGGCAAGGGGTCAACTATGTTAAGGGGTGTTTCGTTACAAGTAGATTACAAGTTACTTACAATATTACAAAAGAATAAATTAAACCAACGAATATTAGATACAAGTACTTACAAAAGAATTACAAAATATCTATTCACAAATGAGATATCCACAAAGTTCTTGATGCAAGATTTACAAATAAAGAATATCTAAGATACAACAAGCAAGCTAACCACATTTTACTTATATGTGTGCAAAATATCAAAAGACTAAAGCATCACATCACATCACCACATTTATGAGATCAACATCAACACATTACATCATCAACACATTCCAAAGACTTGGAAGATTTAAGCACAACGTTATAGAGATTATTGTAGATAATCCACACTCTTAGTTATTAAACCCCCAAGTAGCTTATTAGGTTTGGTCTAGGATTTAATTATTAGGCTTTCTTAAGATTTATCAAATTTTAATTAGCTTTCACCAAAGCCTCCTCCTCCTATTGCCAAATAATTGTTGGACGCTCAAGATAGTATGGCAATGAGGCCAACCCTAGCAGAACCAGTCAGCCCAAAACAAGAGTACTTCCCAGAGAGGACACACACCTGGTGCGCCACGGGACAGTCCCCTACCACTACCCTCTGTTGTTTTCCTCAAGCCCCGTTTTAGATGGTGAAGATCGTGGTCTAGACTCTCAGGTAAGCTAAATAGTCTATTAAGTATATATATTGATTAGGTAGACTTTTATGTGATAATTAGACTGTTTTGAAGATTTTAAGACACTTTTTAAGTGTGATTTAGTGATATGGCCGAAACTGTTATTAGCCTTTTAAGTGTGTTGCTTCAAGCTTATGCAATTCAAGTATATCAACACATGTAAAGCAAATAAAGATGGCTGAAGAAAATTTAAGAATATCACATGCACATATGAGCTTGCTGTGAAAGAAAATCACTACGGCAAGAACAACTTGCCTTCAAGAGATTGAAAGAAAATTTAGTGTGTGTTTTCCTACTTAACCATTCAACACATTTCAAGCCCAAGCAACTGGCTTTCAATAGATATAAACGATATACTAATGAACCAATTACTTATTAAGCACTTTTAAAGATGTTAAGCATTAAGATCTAAACCATGTGCAAAAGAAAGAGAATAAGCTTGAAAAGAAGCTAAGCAAGATCTAGTATGTTACTTAGATGTTGCCCAATAGGCTTAACTGAATTATATCATTTAACCATAGATCACATCACATCATATCATTCAACACTTGGCCTTTCCTATTGGGGTATTCCTCTCCCAACTATGTAGGTGATTATTTAGGTTTTGCTTAGTTAGATTAAGTTCTTTAAGATTTTAGAAATTAGGTAAAACCATTAAAGAGAAGGAAGAGAGATAAACTAAGCTAACAAACTCAAGCAAGAAAGCAAGAGACTAATCTACCCCACGTCATAGGTTGAGAAGGTGCCCTTCACCTTCTAAACCTCATGTCCTAGCTAGAGAGAAAGGAAAAAAGGCTAAAAGTTAAAAACCTAGCTAGATCTACACTACCCAAGAGCCTTACACCAAGAGGAGGGTCATACCACTTCCTCCTCCTAGAGTGCAAGCCACTAACAAGCAAAAGAAGAAGCAAGGCGTGCCAAAAAATGATGAAAAACAAGAGTTGGGTTGAGGGATATATACCAAACCCCTTGGAGGGTCTTTTAGTGTTGTGTGTTTGTCCTTTGGGCAGCCAATATCCTCTCAATTAGAACTGAAAACCTACAAAACCAGCAAACTTTGCTTGCTAGAATAGCTACACACACAACCAAAAAGAATTAAATAAAACCCTTGCCTTTTAGGGCAAGAACTTTCCACAAGAACAAGAGAGATTATATGTGATATAATGACCTACTTAAACATTGTATGCTAGCTGAAAATGGAATGTGTGAGAAGCAATATAGATGAAGAGTAAAAGGGTAAGAGAAATGGAGTGTATGAGTGCTTCAAGAGACCCTTCTCCTTGAAGGAGTTCCCAATGAAACCCTATAAGTATAAACCGGCAAAACCTCTTCAAGTGATATGCATACAATAGACAACATGTTGATGTATGTAAATAAAATGACACTTCTATTCTATTCAACATATCAAGATAGATAAACCCATAAGCATACGCATTAGTAGATCCACTTAGATAACACTTTACCTAAGATCTAATGTTGCAACCACCCAAAAAAATTATTACAATGTTACCTCTCAAGCATAAGAAAACCAAGCATATGCCTTGTTCCTCTAGTAGTACTCCAAATTTTATCTTTTATTGATATTACTCAAGAAAAATAGTCTTGGAGAGAAAATACTCCAAAACCCTAGAGCATAGAATGGAAATGAATGAAATTATGGAAGAGAGAGAGAGAGAGAGAGAGAGAGAGAGAGAGAGAAAGATGGAAATAAAGTAGCATAACAATAGCTCAAGATATGGTAAGTTGGGGAGGAGAAATGAGATATATTTATACTTGGAGAGGCAAACCTACCTCTCTTGTATCTAAGCCAAGTGTCCATCACCAAGTAAGTGAGTAGATCTCAAGGCTAGGGTGCACCCCTTAGGGTTTGCACAATAGATCTAGGGTGTAGAAAAATAGAAAAAATAGTTGGGATGAAGCAAAAGGTATGTGAGAGGCATGGGATCCGTGCCAAAGCAAGTGAAAGGTCAAAAATATTTTTTTTTAAATTATTTTGTGGATTTTCAAGAAGAGAGAGGGCGCACTTCTCTTGGAGGGCGCACCTCTTGGGATGAGGGAAAGGGAAAGAAGGGTGAGAGATGAGTGAGGGAGGTTGGGATCACAAAAAACTCATGAGAGAAGTTGTGGGATCCATTCTAGGGAAAATAAAGAGCCTAAAACAATAAAAAACGAATTTTCATTAGAGAGACACAAAAGGGGGGCATAACTCTCTTGGAAGGCGCTCCACAAGGGTAAAAATCAATTAAATGAAAGGGACGAGTGAGGTGGAGTGAGTGGGGTCACCTCTATGAGTGATGTAAAGGCTAAATGAAGTGAAATATCAAGAGAGGGGGCCACACTCAAGTCACAAATTAATTAAAAAAAGAAAAACGCCAATCCCCCTAGGGGGCGTGATTTTTTAGTGTAGAGGGTGGGAAAATGGTTGGAAAAGGTTGGGAGGGTTATGTTATGCTTAGGGGGTATCTCTCTAACCATAATTTTATCTTTTCACATCCTCTAACTCATTATTACAATTTTTACATTTTGCCATGTTTGGACTTTAGCAATTAAAATTGTTGTTTTAGACTGACTGACACTCCGGGTGGACAAACCCATGGCTAAAGTTGTCCGACTGAGCTGAAACTTGGTCCATGGATGTAGGGGGTGCTATTTAATTTATTTTGAGAATAAATACCCCTATCAAAAGTCCAAGGACCTAGTTTTTACAATTATTGCTCAAAAATAATTAATTAATTAAACCTCCAAACTTAGGGAAATTTAATTAAAAATTAATTAATTAAAAAAAAACTAACTTAGACTCGACGGAATTCCAAGAAACTTTCTAAGATGTCTTTCATGGTCATTTACAATGATTCTCTATAATAGTTACCAAAACATAAGCTCACTAGAACGTCGTTCACCACTTTGGAGGAATTATTGCAAGTGTGAGAGAAAAACTCAAGGGAAATCAATAAGGTTGAAAAACCCAATTGATAACCTGAAGATAAAAACCCCTCGGTGAAAGGAACTCTCCCAGTGAACCGATCTCAAGGTAACTGACCTAGACATGACTCATGCAGACCTATTACATTATTAACCCAGACAGGGGTGCATAAATTCCATGTACAAAAAGAAGTGTTGGGGTCAAACATGCCCTGTAGAACCAAAGTCTTCGACAACATGGAATCTGATGATGCATATCTTCATGGAACATGAGTTGACCACTTTTGCTAAATGGGCGGTCAACATCTGGCTCCACATGGGGACGAGTGTTCGATCTTCTCACTCGAGACAGAGAGCATACGAGAATCCAACACCTACAATAGAGTGTTCACCAATAACCAATATAAGAATACATTTATAAATGATTAAATCAATGAATTCTATATACAACATTTACAAAATGAAATAACTAAAGTACAATATTATAATTTTACAACAAATGAAATCTATGATATCGAAAGAAAAAAAAAATTCTAAGTACATATTAACATAATGAATCAAACAATACAGAATTAAAAATACAAGGAAGGGTTAGAGATACATTACAACCACCCATGCAATGGGTGAAATGATGCCACAAGTGTATGAAACATCCTTGTCCAGGATGACTCACAGAAGACCCCTTCCCAAGTTTTATCAACTTGGAACTTTTTGTGAGGAAGAACCAGCCAAGTACCATGCTCCTTCCTTCCTTCAACCAAACACTGGAATATGAAAAGTCGTGTAAACTCTGAATACTTTGTTGTTCATGAATGTCAAAGTGGAAGGCCAACCAATACTCATAATGATATGACATTGATAAATTGAAGTTGCCTCCCACTTCCACATAATTCTGCGTTAACTCATCTTCTGGTTGGGAAGTTGAAAAAGAACATACCACAGGAACCATCATACTATTTTCTTCAAGATTTTCAAAGTTACCCTTCAAAAATATTAGTTCCTCGAGAAGAGGGTGGGGACTTGAATCATCTAGATATTCAACATTTTGCAACTCAAGTTTCTTTACCTCCTCAAAATAAATCACTATCCCATCCATGGATTCATCCGGAATCTCCCAATGAATTTCCTCATCTTTTTCATTATCAATCTTAAGTTCAAGGGGGTCCGGATATTCAACATAAGTTTATGTAAAATAATCTTCCATGACCTTCAATTGATCTTCAATGGCCATAAGTTGTTAATTCATGGTTTCACATTGTTCTTCCTGGGAAAGTTGCACGTTCTGAATTATTTCTTTAAATTCTTTAATGGGATTTGATGGAACATCTATCTTTATGTTTGAACTAGTTGTTTCAAAAGCTAGAAGATTTTTCCTCTTCCATGTTTCCATAAAATCATCAACCAATTCATTGTAAACTTCACTCTGATCATGCCCAAACCTTTCCAAAAAGGCATGCAACAAATCCTGTATGGTCTTGAATCTCTTATCAGGCGAATTATGAAACCAATAATAAGGCTTCTCCATATCAAGAGTTATGGTAAACGATTTCATTAGAACGTCCTCATAAATAGGTGGATCACACCATTCATCAATACATTTGGTGAAGGCCCTAATGTGAGGATTAGCATCATCACGATCACCATAGTCAGGAGTGTTTTCAAAAACATCTTGAGATTCATCATGAGGGTAACCAACAATTCCTGAAAAATTAATAGGATCATAAAAATCATCCATTTCTAACTAGATCATGTAAACAAAGGTCTAAAGAAAAGGACTGGGACCCAAGATTACTAAGGATCCAACAAGAAGAAGGACTAGCTAGCTTCACCCACAAACCCTTCCAA
>ML794285.1:319974-331744 GCA_009831015.1 Picea engelmannii
ATAATTATTAACTTCCACCCTTATACAAATGTTTATAATTATTAACTTCCACATTTGAGAAATATTATTACAGAGCTAATATTACAACATCCACCCTTAACACAAAATATTTCTCAAATGTATATTCCCCCATAATACAAAAGCTCAAATTCTTAATTTATGCTAGCTCAATTGGTGAAGGTGTGGGTTTCGTTTGCTAGGTGACCCGAGTTCAATACCCTTACGGTGAGTTTAGTCAGGAGGAGACACCCAAAAATCCAGCCATGTTAAAGGTTGGTGCGTCCCAAGCCGGGTGCGATCCCCGGGTGATTTTGACGGCTTAGATGCCCCTGGGTTGTGGTTTCTTAGCCAATGGTTAAAAATGTTGGCCCTCAAGTTACAGGAACATTTCTAACAAACAAACAAAAAATTACATCAATAAAAAAAGATGAGTACAAAATTTTAATATCTGAAGACCACAGATGAGTCCACCTCCATCCTCTTAGGCAATTGGGTAACCAGCTGCAATACTCGTTGGTTCTTTAGGCAGATAACCTGAGTACAAGTTGTGTCTTCAACAAAGCAACAACTGTTTCAGATCTGAGACACTTCATTGATTCTCTATCAGCGTGTCATCAACCTCATGTTGAAGGTGGAACTCGGAAAGACTCCCCTAGAAGATCTTCCGACTCTATTAGAATGCCATCATCCTTACATTGAAGGAAAAATTCAACTAGATTCCCCTGATTAAGCATCCTCTCTTCAATACCCTTTGTCTGGGCACTTACCTCAATTGCTAATAGACGAGTAGTATTTATCAACTTCGTCATCATCCTCTTCAACTTTGTTTCACAAACTACAACGATGAGTTCGCAACTCCAACCAAAATTCACCATACTTCCCCGTTAAATTACATTTTTCAAAATTAAACTTTTCAAAACTGAAGTATATCATTTGAACCCGCAACAAAGTTTTTTGATTAAACCAATGTGTAAGTTTTCTTGCGCTTTTGCATACTTGGAAATTCCTATGAATTAGTTATATCACTCAATTCTTTTATTCATCCTCAAGTGTTAGGAGAAAATTTATCCATGGCTCATGTATCCCTCCCAAGATCACCCAACCATGTCCTCTCATCCTTGAACACTCTCCAGAGGACATCATTAGACAGTGTATTGGATCCTTCTAAGTTATTGATGCAATGGAAGATACCTCCTCTTCCTCACCTTCTACCTCCTAATTTTGTCGTGTGGAGATATAGATGATATCTTGAACTCTTTATTCTCCTCTTTCTATGATGTACAACTTATTTCATGCATTTTATTGTTTTTTATGCTTTTGGAGTATCCTAGGGCACTCCTACAAATTGGTATCACTAATTGTACTTCCTAGGCCCATTCACCTTCTTTTTGGTTATTTGTTGTACATTAATAAAGTTATCTTATCTTATCTCTGATGAGATTTCTTTCTTTACAAACATTTATACACAATGATTATATCATTTGTAAGTACAAGAGATCAACAATAGTTAGGCAAACGAAGTCTACCCAACTCGTAGCTTTCCTGGCCTTAAACTTGATCGATAACACTATCCTATTGATCTTCCCATTTACTCTTGAATCTTGACAGGATGACAACCATCTAGACTGTAACACGCAAATGATCTATCGTTGAATATCTAATTATCTACTTTATATCATGGTTGTCTAAATCACATATTATATCATTGTATTTTCCAAACACACCAATTGTCTGGCACTTCCTATTCTGTTGAAAAGAGACAGCTAGAGTATGAAATCATATGCATCCAAAGAGAACTTACCAATATAAGGGGAAATCATATGTATGATTTCAATTAATTCTCTAAACCATAACTTTGTTCTGTCATTTACAACTGTTTTGTGTTTTGATATTTTGCTATGTGAGTGTGTGAGACATAAGCGATGTTTTCTTTAGAAAGATCTAAATTGGTTCATAATTTTTTTTTCCTACATACTGTGTGTTTTTTAGAAATAGTACAGCACCAAAAACTTTGCAGAAATGCAATAGTATCTAATTAGAAATTACATTAAAGAGAAAATAAAGAAATATTGAGGAAAACACAAACACAAGACAAGTTATTCAAGTCAATATATCACTATTTTTCAATGGTTAAATTCGATATGAAGTTTATAATAGGCATTAATGATAAATATAAATTAAACTTACATCACTGGTCTTCGAAAATCTCTGTACAAAAGAATCTGGTTTGTAGCCTGTAGATAGTAACAACAAAGGGTCTCCAACACCATCAAACAGAAGGGGACCCACTGCAAAAGCACAAAATAAAGTTCAACAACTATGGAAAACATGAAGAGGTTCACTCCAAAATCAATTCTTTCAAGATATCGACTGCTAATAAAAGGTTCAGAAAAGTAATGTTACTTACAAAATAAAGAACAATGCCCAAGAAGATTGCAATATCACGAGATGTTAGAATTGTCCTAAAAAGTAGTTAAGAAAATTGGGATGTGCTTAAGGTTGTCTACATTTAAAATACAATATGCTATTTCCTTTAAGGCATGTAATAATGTGAAGGTAAATGATGTATCATATTGATATTTGTACATTTATAAAATGATGTATTATATGTCTTTGTACATTTATCTTTGTAACTCCTATTACAACTCATACTTTATGAGGTTCCATCTTGTGAGTTTCATCACATTGATGAAGATTTGCTTCTAATTCCTTGGAGCTGCTGGACCAAATTGGGGGGATTTATATTTATGGAACCCTCTCTTTTCATAACATCATATCATTTGTTGGAGATCTTTGGTTGGGAGAGTTTCACTTTTCCTTGGTTGGATGGTGATTATGCTTGCTATTTGGTACCCTCTTCATGGTTGCATATCTTTGGTTGATGGAGCTTTGGGGTTAAGAGTTTAACATTTCACTCAATACTTTGATTGATAGTTGTGGGATGCTCTTTGTATTGAGAAATGTAGCTCGGGCATAAACTTCTTGCACAGGTTAGGTGTGAACATGCGAGAAGTGGTTCGAGACAACTTCTAGTGACAACTTAGTGTTGATTTTCTCTAATTCCCAGCACCTAGATACTTTACTACCTTGTGTTTTTCCTTGCTGATAAATAAATTACAAAACACAGAAAAAAATATACTAGCTGGAAATAAAACAACAGAAGCAAAAGATGGAAACCAAACTTGACACAAGCACACAAAATTTTTTCCATTCAAATAAGCTTTTCATTAGAATAATATCCAAGCATACAAGGGCTTCCTTATCGGGACAATGGCCCACGAAGAAAATACAAACAGAAGCAAAACTTGGAAATTTTTTTGTTGAAGAAACCCCCTTTCCCCTTGTTGTCCCTGTCTGCTACACTGTTGGTTGTACAGCCCAGTCATACATTGTACAGACCTTGACACAGCATGTACAGCCCTGTTGCAAGCTATATTGTGATGCCTGTGGGTTGTACGCCCTGCGGCTGCCTTCATGCGACTTGACCCGTGTGTTGTATGGTCGTCCCTGGGTAATCCTACGGATTGTACGGTCCTCCAGAAAAAATTCTATCCTCCACCTTGCTGGTACGGCCCGTTGAAATCCTCTTGGCTGCAATATTTCCTCCCTTGCCAAATCTGTAGAGTGAAATTCCTTCTCCACTCTCAAATGAATCACTGACTCCTTACTTTTGTGTCTTCTCCTCTCACCTTGGTTTCCTTTTATAATCTTGAGTTGAGACAAAACCCTAATCTCCAAAGTGATAAATGGTTGAATTAAATATCACCTCACTTGAGATTAATGGTTAAGATTCATTTAATTAATTTAATTCACTAATCCCAAAAACATAGGCATTTCATTAAATTAACCTCCATTAATTATAAAATGGCATTCACTTGAATAATTAAATTATTAAAGTGAATTTCCAACGTTTTGAGAGGTATTAATGACGACTTCCACATGTTAAATACAAACCAATGTGGAAGTATCTGTCTGATGCTACAAACAATAACACTCCCTCTTAGCAAGGAAGGTACTTTTAGAAGAGCCACCTGGAACTGGCTGTCCCTCCGATCCTAGCACGATATCCTGCACATCATCCTGCACCATAGCATCCTAATAAACGTGATGGTGTGTTGCATCTTCAATGACATTACTCCTCAGTGCCATGATGTTTGGAAAATTCTTTGGAGGCCTAATCTCCCTAAATGTGCTCCTAGAAGCCTCAACATGCTCATGAGCATCCTTCAATGTCTTCTCAAACCACTTGGGTCTCCTGACAGAGTTGGAAGGGGCTAACTCCTCCCCACCTGAAGGTTGGCTCCCTGAACTGGAGGTCTATGAACTCCGTTCTCCCTTCAGAGCCTCCTGCTCCTATCCTCTGCCACTAGTGGTAACTCATGAGACTTCCTAGATGCTAAGTTATCCTCGAACTTAACATCTTGGCTCACCACAATCTTCAGCTGCACTAAAATGAAGATTATGTAAGCCTTTGAGGTCTCATTGTACCCCACAAATATGCCCTTCTCACCTGAAGGCTCCAACTTATTCCTCTTCTCCATAGGCACATAGACGTATATTGGACAACCAAATATCCTTAAGTGTCCTATCTTTGGCTTCATTCCTGTGAATGATTCCTCGGGAGTCTTGTCCCCCAATATCCTGTGAGGACTCTTGTTCTACAAGTATAATGTTTTGTTACACGCCTCTACCCAAAGAAACATAAGCAACTCCTAGTCATGTATCATAGCCTTCGCAGAACCGATGGTGGATCGTTTCTTTCTCTCTACAACCTCATTTTGTTGAGGGTTGTACAAGACCGTCAACTCCCTCTTGATCCCTGCCTCCTTGCAGAAATCCTTGAAGTCATTGGATGTGTACTCTTCCCCATTACCTAACCTCTCTTTCTTTCACTCATTAGGGCTGCAGAAAAACTCTCTTTATTTCACTCATTGCTCTCTAATCTACCGCTAAAATTTGTGAACCCAGATTATTGTTCTACTAGTTATTAGCTATCATTTGGACAGTTTACTTGCTGATTTCTGTGGCTAGATCTTGCAGTTGTAGCATTGTTTGCTACAACCACATGGCTGTCATAATAACTTACCTTGTCTTAGAAGAAGAAGTTTATTTTATCCTGCTTGGTCTTCTTTGTAGGTTCCTTTGCTTCGGCAACTGATGCTTCGTGTGTCCCCTTCCTTTTCTTTAGCTCAGGACAATGATTCTTGTAGTGACCATACTTTCGACAGTTGAAGCATTGTATTTTTGACATGTCTTTCTCTTGATTTGGCTTCTTCCTTGAACCAAACTTCCTTTTGTTCCTGAAATTCTTGAATCTTGTTGTAAAGGCTTGATCATTGTACTCCTTTTAGGGTTTCTCTTTTGCATTGATCCTTGATTTTTCTTGAGCATAGCAAGTCCAAAGTTCTTCAAATGTAGGATACTCCTTCCTTGTGTTCATGCTTGCGGAAAATTCATCCCATGTCTTGGGAAGACCGTTGAGTACTATATTTACCAGTTCCTTCTCTAAGATGATCTCTTCAATAGCTTGTAGTTGATATCTTAACTAAGAGATCCTCACAAAGTATGATGTTATGCTGTCATCATCATTCATCTTCATGTCACGGAGCTCATTCTTCAGACTCATTACTTGTCCAATGTTTCTAACTGAGAAGAGGTTTGTTAGAGCATCATACATCTTCTTTGATGAGTCAAGATGGGAGATGTAGGGTATCAAGTGGTCTTTTATAGAGTCCACTATGATACTCATGGCATTGATGTCACTGTCTTTGAACTTCTCCATAACTGCAACGATCTGCGGTTCCTTCTCTTTTCCTTCTTCAAACTCTGGTTCCACGATCTTTCCTTTCACGATATCCAACACTTTATTCTTGGCAAGGATAAGGTCAATCCTTGTCTTCCACGCTCTGAAGTTAGAAGCTCCATCTAACTTGTTTTTTGACTTCATAGAGTAAGTCATAGCTACTTTGACTTCGTCAACCCTAGATTTGACCAGAAACTCAAACTTGACATCTTAGCTTGCTGAGAGTACCAAGAGGTGTGCTAGGCTGGGGTGCACTAGTCTATCCAGAAATTAGGTCAATCCCTTCACTTAAGGTGCCTCAATGATAGGGTTAGGGTTTCTGCAAATACACCTGCTAGTAACCCTAGCAGCAGTGATTTAGTAACTGCTCCTGCTAGAAACCCTAGCGGCAGTTCTTCAACGAGCTTAGTATCCTTATGGCTATGCTCCCTTCCAGTGGTTAGACTGAATGAAGGAGTGGGCCCATAACCTATCAAAATGTGCTCACTTTACCATCGACAATATCACTATTGTCACCCAACCATAGGTCGAAGCCACCCTCCGAGCACCTTAACCTTGACAGAGAATTACTCCGGAAGCAAACCCTAGGCTAGATAGCCAAACAAAGGGTAGTGAACCTTTCCCCAAGGATAGCGCACCAAACAAGAGTTCATCAGATAGTCCAAACCATAACCAAGAGATAGTCCAAGCCAAAACATAATCTGCTAGCTGCAGCAGCTGCAATGACAGCTTCTCCTCCAAACTTGCGCACAAATTGGCTAACTGCAGTGCGCACAAGTGATCTCTGCAGTTCTGAGAATGCTTGCCAGAATGAAGACTGCCCTCCTATATTTATACTAATTCTGGCTAACTGCCTGGGCCGACTTCTCATTATGGGTGTCTATTTACTTCGTATATAATATTTCTTTTGGCCGACTTCTTCTCTTGTAGGCTAATAACCTAATACCAATTATCCTCTAGAGCCGACTTGTCTTCTAGGGTTATTAGCCAACTCATTAGGGTTTCTTCTTGCTTCCTGAAATATTCTATTCTCATCAGGTTTACACGTGGAGGTAAATACCTCCCGCATCTACCATAATATTAACAGGTTGAAACCCTAGATAATTCGACCTCCCTCCTAGAGGCCTCCAAATGCTCCGCAAAACTATTGGAATGATAGATCGGGACCTGGTTACCTCATTTGTGAAGTCCCAAGAGAAATGGTGAAGTTCTTATCTATCAAATGACTGAAATCACTTTTTGAAGTGTGCTCCTCTCCTCCAATTCGTCCAATGAATATAGTAAATCAAATGGCACATAAAACTCCTCTGGAATGCACTAGATCTAATGGCCAAGACCCTGCAATGAAAACCCAGGTGCTAGAATTCCCAGAAGCCCTGCCAATCTCATGGAACGAACTTCCCTCAATGAATGGTGTGCCCTCCTTGCTGGAAAACCCCAATGGTGTGCCCTCTCTCATCCTGTACCTGTGGCTGGTTGAGAAACCTCCTGCAACTGAGTAGATATGAACTAGAATGGTGTGGGGGATTATTGCATCCCCAATACCAAGCTTGGGACAAGCTAGGTGGAATCGTTCACCACCAAATCGTCCTCTAGGGTTTGTTAAGTCAAAACCCTCAAAACCCCCAAGCTATGGGCTCACTAGCTAGAAGCCAGATATCAAAAGATAATCATACATGAATGAGAGAATAAAGGCCCTTGCCTCTCTTTTATACTTCCTGCTCACCTTGTCCCTCCAAAGTGACTTTTACTTTATTAATTGATAATTAATTAATTAAATCACTTTAACTAATTAATTAACCTTTTTACCTCTGAAAAACACCTTATCTCTCCTTGTGGCTTTCCTGGCCACTAAAAGTCACTTTTCATCATCCTATCCTGTAGTGTTGTTCCTCCCAATTCCAATGAGCTATTACACTGAGAGGTTCCTCCAAGTATTGTACCCAAAATGACCTCTTCAGTGAATTTAATTAGCTTATAGCTCAAAATACTCAAAATCATGGAAATCGTTGAAATGCAACGGAACCAAAGCCAACCTGTGCGGAATGGATGATAATGATGAAATAGGATGATCGATGCAATCCAGACCCCGAAATATCCCTCAATAGCTCATTTACTCGCTATAATATCCAACTGGTTACCCTGGTCATCATAACACTATGTAATACCCTGATGTCCCAAAGTGGGGACATTACAGTCCTCCCTGCTAGAATATTGCTTGTCCTCAAGCAATAACTGAACCCATCCAAATATAATACCAGGATCCCATGTCCACCTGTGGGACACACAGTAGGTCTCGTCTAGAGATGAACTATCATACACTCCACCCCCTGGGTCCCATATCAGGAAATGAACTGCAATACCTTGTGAAGCATAGTCCTGAAATATATCAATTCCGTGAATCTCCTGCACATGACACATGGCTTCATCCCTGAATGAGTCCATCCTCCAAGATACTACCAAGATCAACACGTCCTCCATCCACTGCACATGTTGATGCCAGAATGAGGTACTGCAAGACCTCCATGAGACACCCTAAAGTGATGTGCTCTCCTCAACATAGAAGCCCAATAGAAAGTCAAAACAACTTTCCCCTACAAAGGTCCACTCGCCCCTATCAGTCAATGAAATGTTCAACCCTACAATCCTTGGGTCCCATGCTAGCCTCTGTCGAAGATCACCATGCTAGCACTGCACTATGATGACCATGCCTAACTGCTCCCTATATATATACTGGATCCTCCACTCCTGGATCCTCAAGATGAAATACCTATGGCATTTGGACCTGCTGTCCAAAAACTGTACCTATAAAAATATCTCTATGGGAGTAGTACCTGCCCAACCATCTCCATGCCCGATCATGATGATCAAGAGGGAGAAACTGCCTCGATCCATAGGACAAGTCCCTGCAGGCCCACTCCAAACCAACCCAAGGTGGAGTATGTTGATGTTTGGACAACATCGGAAAGACATTCTCTAAAGATAATAATTATATAATAAGTAAATGATAATAACAAATAGTTATTGATTATTCAAGGGACGCATCCTTTCATGGATAGCCACCTTATGTTCCCTATATATATGGCACACTCATCATTGTCATAAAATATCGATTATATCTTATATGATGTAAAACCAACATGGTATCAGAGCAGGACTAGGCTGACTCCCTCACGGGAGGCCCAGGGAAAAGCAAAACCAACACTACCAACAATGATCCAGAGCAGGAACAAGAGAAAATTGGTCAAGGAAAAATCTATGTGACTCCATATAAAGAGTTGGGTGATGGAACCGGAAAAACCCAAGTTTCCTCCCTAGATGTTTCTGATAGAAGCACACATCGGAAGAAGAATTCTATCTCATCTGGAAAATTGTATTCTCCGGAGCTTTAAGTTCATGTCGACGCTCAAAAGAAAAAACAAAAAAAAGGAGAAGACGGAGTGGAGGAAAATGGCAGTGGACAGGGAAAATTGTACTCTCCTGAACATGCCCTTCATTTGCAAACGAATGACAAAAGGTCAGAGAATAAAGGTGAGCACACACAGCTGTGGAATAAGGGGAAAGTCATGTTGGAGGCTTCAAGGGGAGTTGCTACAGATATACGGAGGAGTTTGTCCCAAGTGAAAGACCGAATCGTGGATAAACTGGCAGCTATTCCTGATCCAGCATAAGCTTTGGATAATGCAGTCCAGTCATTGGAATCAATTATTAAGGATGTAAGTCAGGTTGCCCAGGGATTGACCAAGGAAGCCGTGCACAGAATTAAAGGCTAGCTTTCCAATAAGAAGTCTGCAGGATTCATGGCTAGCTAGGGAATGAATCTTAGGGAAGCAAAGTACACCATTGCTTCCTTTTCTTGTCCTGAGTAGATTGGAAAACCCTATGAGATGAGTACAAGTTTATTGAACATGTGGAACATGCAACTTGAAGCTTCCAGAAGTGAGCAAAAATTACCTGCGCAATGCTTCAAAGAAGTTGGAGGAGTTTCGTGGAAGTTGTAGAATCAAGTCCTGAAGTGGGCTCATCGAGCAACAAAAGGGATGGATCCACCAGGATCTTGAATCCAATGCTAGTATTCTTTCTCTCGCCCATAGAAAATCCCCTCACGAAGGAGCCTCCAACTAGGGTATGTCGGCATCTGATTTCCAAGTATCCATGAATTCATGTTAAGTGCATTCATAGAAATCAATCATATGTAATTCTGATGAAGAAATCCCATGGAGCAAAGGTCAAATTGCACTTGGAAAGCAAATAGTGCCACCATATTAAAGGTGTCATGAGATTGCATTAAAATGAAACTAGAAGAATAAGACTCTACACAAAGTGGAGATCAGCCTCCGCTACGACATTGTTGGTTTTGTGCCTATAGGCGGAGATCGAAGAAGAACTTGTTTTCATGCACATTTGTTTTCCTGCAAATTCATATAGAACCAATGGATGGTCTTTCTCTAGTGTGGGACAACGATGTAATATTCTAAGCAATCAAGACTTGAATATGACAACAATGGTTGTAGTAGGCATTGGATATCAAGGGTCATTATCCTTGATATGAGAACCCTTATTTCCCTGTCTCCAGAAGGGGGACCTAGTCAGTGGACAGTGAGATCACATGGCAGGTAGCATGATCTATTTTGAAGTCAAGACTCAAGGGGAATCATCTATCTCTTGCAAAGAATTAAACATGGAGGACACAACCTTCCAAACATTGTTGAAATAATGTAACTGCGAAGAGAATTCTTATTATTATTTTGTTATTGGATTAAATCCCCATTGTGGATTAATCATGTCATTATTATTATTATTGTTATTAGATTAATCCCCATTGAGGATTAATCATGTCAGTAATTGTATAAGGACCAAATCCCCTTTTGTGGATTGGTCATCGGACAATTACAAAGTGAAGAATAAGAAGTTGGCCCCAGCAGTTATAATGGAAGGACCAGAATTAATTAAAGGTGGGTTTACCCACCCAGAGTGAGAGGTCGGCCCTGCCAGATGGTGACTCTTCACACGTGCTAGATTGATATAAATAGGAGGCTAGAGCCTCACTTCTTAGACACACTCACTTGCTCATTATCTTATGAGGCAAGCTGCAATTGGAAGTTGGAGAGAGGAGAAGAAGGGTGGTGCATCTCTTGGGGAGGACTTTCTGTATTGGTTTCAGTTATCTCTTGAACATTGTATAAGCCATTTATGATAAGGAATTTTTTGCTGGGTTTTCTTCCCCTAGAGGGTTTCCCATGATAAATGTTGTGTCTTTTGTGAATGTGTATTTCTCAGTGATCTTGTCCTTATTATGTTCTTATCTAATGCAATGCAAAGAACTATAATAATGGCATAAACATTAACATGGTATCAAAGCCAACCTGAAGGAAGCACAATTTGCAAGAGGAAAAACATCACTGTTACCGTACCCCAAAATTAGGGTTTTGCAAAAGTGAGTATTTTCAGCTCCCTATCATCCTAGAAAGTTGCGCCTTCCCCCAAGGATCATTTTGGCACTTAGAGCGCACCTTTTCAGTGGCTAGATCTCCCGGAAAGTGAAACCCTAGTTTCACAAAGTACCAGAAAACCATAAAACCAGAGTACCAGAAGTACCAGAAGTACCTGAGTACTAGAAGCACCAGAAAACCAGAAGCACCAGTCCAAAAATCCACAGATCAGATTTGAAGGGGTAAAAGTTGGATTTTCAAAATTTCGACTGCACCAGCTAACTCGCCTCAGCCCAGCGCATCTATCCCTTGGATCAGAATTTCAAAATTCGAAGTTTGAAAAATTAGGGTTTCCTCATAAAACCCTAAGTTGCAGTACTTGTTGCAGTTGTAGCCGTAGAACCAGTTGCAATCACTCTTGAAGTTTTTGGTAATGATTACCACTGCTACCAGATGGAGCCACTACCTACAAATGCTATCTGAGGTATGTACTCACATATGGTTAATGGTTAAACCCTAAAGAGTATTTGCAGGA